>OX442352.1:9869092-9874092 GCA_949357725.1 Hyperoplus immaculatus | reverse complement strand
CACATATGCCAGTGTTTCATCTACAGGCTAAAATGTAAATTTGCACTCCCTTGCTACTTAGGCCACTGCAGGCCACATGAATAAAATATTTGAGATAACATGCTCTGTCTGGGTTCTTAGTAGTGTATATGTGTATTTCAACAAATATGTATTTGTGAATATGTGTGCCTGTGTGTGTATCCAATAACAGATAGTGAAATTCACATAGAAATACTACTCAATGTAAATCCATGAAAACAGCATGTTTCGATCCCATGGTTAATTGAGGATATATTTGTGAATATGGTAATATTACACATTCATCCTGCTCTTATAACTTGAAATTTAAGATTTTTCTGATTTTTTCAGATGTTTTATGAATTAAGTCCTGCCTATAGCCTTTACAACTAATAACAATACAAAATGAATCACAGTTCCCTCGTTTCCACTAGGGGTATCTTTGCTCTTCAGGCCTATAAGGATGAAATTCACGCATCAGCTGTAAAATAGTAAAAATTTAAAATTTCAAGGTATAAGAACAGGATGAATGTCTAATATTACCAAATTCATGTATTTAACCTCAATTGACCATGGGATCAAAACATGCAGTTTTTATGGATTTACACTGAACTGTTTTTCTCTATGTGAATTTGAGTGTCCGTGTTGGGATACACACACAGACACGCACACACACTTATTTGTCGAAAAACACATCTATACTATACTAAGCCATCACTAAGAATACAGAGAGAGCATTTTAGCTGAAACAATTTATTCATGTGGCCTGCAGTGGCTAGTAGCAGAGGAGAGCAATATTAAATCTCAGCCTGTAATTAAAACCAATGGTATATGAGAGAAAACCGATGGAATTAAAAAAAAAACACAAAAAATGTAAATTTTCAAGACATTAGTACAAGGAAATAAAACAAAACAAAAAAAATCTGGTTTCTATCAGCTATTGGCAGCAGGGTCAAAAAATGTCGTTTGAATGGGAGTCAATGAGGCGCTTATTTGGCCAAGGAGGCTGAGTGTGAGGAAAATTAATATACAGTGCATTATAGTGTAAATCAATGAATTGAGGATAAAATTCATAAATTGGTCAGAAAACATTAGCCTTGACCAAATATGAAGCCATTTGCATGAACACAGCCTCAGCAGTTGTGAAATGAAAAACCAAAATGTACCAAAAAAGGCCTAAGATGCACTGAAGGTTAAAAACCATTTAAGTAAATGGTTCCTTATATCCCTGGATTGTCCCTGATAAGTATCAGCCCTAATCTACAAGTGTGTAATGGACTGCACAGCATTTCTTTATTAGACATTTAAGTTCACCAATACATAAATCCGACTGACTTCAGTCATTTTGTTTTCTAGTGCCACCAGCAGCAACCATTACAGACAATTGGCATGATAAAGTTTGCATTTAGCTCAAAGCACCACTTTCCCTTTACAGCTTTACAGAAGCACTAGTGTCGTTGCAACAAATGACATATTTCTTTCTGTCATTACATTGTTTTAGAACTCCTGTCATCATCAATGGAGCACTGAACCCGTCCTTTATCTGTGTGTAACCCACCTGTCTTCAGTTCACATACACTTTATTTAATAGCTGTCTCGTCTTCTTCTCTTCCTCCCATTTCTGTCTCTCTGTCCCTCTCCCATTTTCATTGTATCACGTCAATCACGTTCTAAACAGGCTACGGCAGCGCAACATTGTTGTTGATTTCATACATGTCATACGACACAATTATGCTAATAGCTCCATGAATGGATTTCATGTAGAGTCGGTTGGGATTTGTCATAGGGGAGGCAGTTTGGAGACTACAAAGAGGGCTGTCATCTCTGTTTGGCCATCAGCTCCACAGCTCTCATTAGCAAATGAGAGATGTGACAGTCCTGCTGCAAAAAAAACAAGTGCTGATTTCTTTATAATGGACACACTAGAGAATTGTTTTTAGATTAGTTCAAAAGATTTGTTCCCCCCTTTTAGCTGTTTAAATGTTAATTTGCAGTAACAGCAGATTTTTGTAATCAGACTTAATTGCAGTAAATGTTGGCGTATCCCTATTTTAATTTACATTTTGTGTATGTGAAGGTGTTTTCGATGTGACATAAGCGGTGTGGATTTAGCACATTCTCAACACTAAAAGGAAAGACAAGCAAACGTCTGGCCAGCAGAAAAATGCAAACACACACTACTGGTTTTGGGGTTTGGCACGACTTGTGTGACCTTAGTGTCCTCTGTGTAAGAACTGGAATGAACCTGAATTCCACTCTCTCCATTCATAACAACACACCCTTTGCAATTAGGTGTTCC
This sequence comes from Hyperoplus immaculatus, assembly GCA_949357725.1. NCBI lineage: Eukaryota > Metazoa > Chordata > Actinopteri > Uranoscopiformes > Ammodytidae > Hyperoplus > Hyperoplus immaculatus. The sequence continues at coordinate 9,871,796 of OX442352.1, read as the reverse complement.
TTTAAGAGACGCCGATGGCGAGGGGAAGCTCACTTTGTGCTTCACCAGCGCTGGCTGCTCCTGCTTCAGCGCAATCATGGTAGCAATCATCAGAGCTGCTCCTCAAGTACAGCATTTAAATCAACCTCGGCTTCCATTTCTAGGCTCTGACAGAAGTAAAAAACTTTGAAAAGGTTGACCTTAAAGTTCTGTATACATGGTTTGAAGCATGGAATAAAGCATGGTGTACTGGAAGATAGCTGTGGGATGTGTTTTATTAGTGGACCTGAATTGAAGCTTTAGCCCCTTTTACATAGCAATTCTGGTACATTGATAATCCGCCAATATGCCAATTTTGTACATTTAACACTGACTGGACCAAGCAAAGCAGGCCTACTGTTGGATCAGTGTGTGCATTTACACCTAGTCTGCATCCAAAAATGAAAGAGGGGCGTGAGATGCAAGAACTGGTCCTACTGACACTGCAGGGCGAGGCCGTACAATTCTAGAATATTCAAATTGTTCACTGGCAGTAAAGGGGCTATAAAACCTTTTCAAAAACATTTCATCTGCTTTATGTTGTTTCTTTTTTTGCAGATTCTATTGATAAAGTTATGATTACAGTACATGTGTTGCCCTGTTATGAAGGAATGCTTTACTCACTTCTGTGCTTTTTCCCTTATTCATCATAGGAAGGCCTGTACATAAAGTATATTGGATCAGGTTCCCTATCTGGCACACAGTTGGGAGAGCTACAGGTAGAGTATTGGTTTTACAATTTGTTTTATTTCCTTCTCTCAGCCAGGAGGCTTCACAGTACAGCTCAGCCTGCTGTCGGAGCTAAAAGCCGCATTTCATTAAACAATAAAGCACGAGTTCCAATAAAACATGTACACAGGCAACGGGAGGGATTGCTCCACGTTTTATGTCCTCAAAGTGGAAAGCTGCCCCTGAATTTACGGAGCTAAGACAGAGGCGGACGCTCACTGTGCTGCTGCAGTCTGGCTCACAGCCACCACAGTACCAACAGCTACTGCGTTATAGTCAGTATGTTGCAGACAGGGAGCTGGGAGTATCTGTGCTCTGATTGCCCACCATGCCTAAACTGAGTCACCGTGCTGCGGGGAGTCTCACCGGCGCGAACTGTTACTTTTTGTTTGACAGTGTTGCTGACGCCAGTGCGGGGGGAACTTGTTTTGTGTGTGCGAGGAGAGTGCCGGACTTAAAACTACTTTCTTCAAAGATAATGAAACATTCTCTGCCAACAGGAAAAGAGCAGCTTGACTTATGTTATCCTAATGCTATAACGGGGTCTGAAAGCTCCCTCATTCCCTCTCTAGTTCCTGAATGACAAACACTCAGTGGGAGTAGAGTTATGGATTATTATGTTTTGGTGTAATGTCAAAAAATTGATAATTAACCACACTTAAAAAGGAGCCAATACATACTGTATACATTAGGGATTCAGTAGAACACATGCATCTTGATTTTCTTTATTGATTTGTGGAAAAAAAGGCTAGAGTGTAAGGGGTTTATTTCCATGTGTTTCTTGTCAAATAATGGGAATGGGTAGGGGAGAACGGGGTAAGTAGGCACACTTTTTACTCTAATGAGAATTGCTTATCACCTAAACATCTTTCAATAGTCATTCCTACGTTAAATTGAAGCTTAAGGTGTAGGCTTGAAATGTGTACCCCTTACTTTTTATCTTATTGTAATAAAGAAGAAATTAATCATCAAAGACACCCTTACACATTGTGACAACCAAACCCATCAAGAGGTCAGTTGTCAAACACTATGGGGTTGTTTGTCACAATGTTATCTTAATGGGAATAATCTTAAAAAGGCAAGAAAGTAGAACTAAATTTGAAAGTTTAATTGCATTGTCAAGTTGACAAATAGGCCTACATAACTTACTGTAGCCTTGGCAGCTGGTCTAGTTTGGGATGCACTGGGTTGTTTTGATTTTGTTGCCCTTTTTTCTTTTGCATGCTAGCTGCCTTTTCCTGCTCTATTCTTTCCTTCTCTGGGGTGTCAGTGAGGAGGATACAGCTTGACAATTTATTACGTTATTGGGTTCCTTTTCTGGCTGCAGCCTTGAGATAACATGTGACAACCAACCCCCCAAAAAATGTGACGACCAACCCCAACTTGAATTTCTTGCTAGCATCAAGGCCAACAACCATCTGACAACTAATTAGCTTGCTAACCACAATCTAAAATATAGTTTACCCTTCACACTTTGTATGGGTAACAAGTGTTTTGATATAAACCCATTGTGTAAAAGCATAGAAGAAAAATACTGAGGAGCTAAATATTTTCAATTTGACATGAAAAACACAAACAGTCGTCTCACCTCAAATGCAGCAGTCTAACTCCAAGGAAGACAATGTAGGTGACCTCTGATCCCAATTCTGGATATTTACATACCAAAATTTCATAGACAGCGCCTTCTGGTTCCGAGATATAACGATTGTGACAACCAACCCGTGTGACAAATTACTGCAGTGGTCACTGAAGTGCTTATAGATTTTAATGTATTATATAGACTACCGGTTGAGACGTCGACATAATTAGCTACACAATGTTCCTTTAATGGCTCTGAGCTTGAGGTTACATCTGAAAGTTTTTTCCCTTCTCCGGCTAAAAATATAAAATTTCCAATAAGTCTGCCAAAAATGCTTCTGTACTTTACTATATGTTTTTATAGCACAGTACGTTCAAA
>OX442352.1:9839092-9864092 GCA_949357725.1 Hyperoplus immaculatus | reverse complement strand
CATTTGATAAAAAAATGTACTTAAATGAATTAATTTTATATTTTTTATCAATGGACATAGAATTTCATGGGCTGATCATTTGTTTGGCTGAGAAAAATATAGAAGAAATATCTGCAAACTAACCAGTAAGTTAAAGAGGACCTATGATGCTTTTTGACTTTTATGACCTATAAACGTTGTTATGATGATTCATAGTCATGCTTAACCATACTAAATTATCAAATAATGACTTACATGCATTTCGACATATTCCCTGCTGACCGTCTGGGGTGTCTGTGCAGAGCACTAAACACTATTCTAGCCAGTCGAGAAGTCACGTGTTCAAAGCGGTCTACCCTTTCATAATTTGTTACGTCGCATAAAACTTTGTGACGTCTCCACGCGGATGTTTCCATGTATGGTAATGCTGTCACTTCCCTGTTCGCGTCTGCCTCGCGTCTGCCTCGCGCCCTTATAGGTCCATGCTCGCGCTTCCCGCCACTGAAAGTGTTCCGGAAGGAAGGTAACCAATCACAACGGAGTGGGGTTTGCAGGAGGGGGGGGAGGGGAGCGGAGATGGCCGAAGCACAGGCGGAGGGAGCCGAAGCACACACACTCAAGTGTTGACAGGATGTGCTGGATCGCCAAAATAAGAGAAAGAGCTTCCCGAAAATCTACATAGTTTTTTGTGATGTGATTCGTGTCAAGTTGCTCTATAGCAGTGTAAAACAAGAAATTAAGACCAGAAAAGTAGCATAATAGGTCCTCTTTAATGTACATTAATATCTCCTCCTAAATGTATTGGAAAAAACTAATAAAGTGGCACAACATTGACATACTCAAACAAAGTAGCGGTACCTCAGAGTTACATTCCAACCTCTGCTGCCTGCTGTTATATCAGTCTGTTGTTCCGTAGAGAGTTGGGTAGAGAAAAAACTGCTCTGAGGTCAGTTTACCAGCCTCATTTCACCCAATAAGCATCCTCCAATTAGTCAAGTGTCAAGTCAGTTGTTGCAGTCGTAACCATCTGATCTACTGAGCGGAGCCCATGTGTGGCCAGGGGGAAGACAAAGGAAACAGCTAATAACACTGCCTGTCTAAAATCAGAGGGACTGTCAGAAGAGAGTTAAAAGCAGCAGGGTGGACCAACAGGCACTTGCTCTCAACTTCACCCACCCCCCAACGTGTACTGCCGTCGTTATCAGCAAATGAAGAGGGGATGGGAGGTCTGGGAAATGGAGGAGGAGGGGGGAGGGGAGTGATAATGCATCGATATCTTGTTGACAGTTAGTTGCCTGATGGGCTGGCCTCTGTCCGACAGGCCTTAACCACAGAACTAGTGTTGACGTGTGTCTCTCTTTGAAGAGACAAGCCGGGGTTCCTGTGTCACTTTTGTTGGAGCAGGAAGTTCAAAATGATCATCTTTTTACGAGGGCCCACGCTTGTGTTACAGGACGATTCTTGACATGTTGTGATGTAGCACATTGTCCTTGGTTTCCGAGTGATTCAGCCACAGAGGATGGGGAAAGTACTGTACATGACATGCAATTTCCTGATTGTCTAAAGTGGACAACTCTAGGATGAATGTCGTGGGGGAAAAACATAACCATATGGAGCTCAAACTCTCATCTCAGACACAAGCTCCAAACATCTGCTGTGAAACTTTTATTTTTTTAACGATGTAATAACTCAAGTCAGTCGAGGAGACACGTTTCATGTTGGAATTCCTCACCTTCCTGCACCAGTCTCAATAGCCCGTGTCTTAACTTACTTTTTAATGGTGTGATATTTTCAACAGGGGCTGCCCCTTTTTGCAGAAACATTGCTCCATCATTTAGCTATCTCTGCCACACTGCTGCACACAATCTAACATTTTACGCAAACCGACTCCTTTATTGTGCTGTGCCTCAGTGCAGAGCGACCTTGAGCCTCCGGTTGGTTGGTTTCTCTGCCTTTGCTATGTTGCTCGGCAAAGGCGCTATGTGGGCCGCGGCGCTGAAACCCAATAGGGGCTCCATATTAGCGGGCACTGAGTGAAACAGTCAACGGCACTGTTTCAAGGGAAGCAGTGGAGCTTTAACACCTACTGTAACGCCCTGCCCTGCTTCCTGCTCTGGATTACATCAAGGCTTACAGTTTATATATAGGACACACACACACACACACACACACACACACACACACACACACACACACACACACCGTAACAACCTGCGGTATTTCCTTTCCAACGTACATGTTATTCTAATCTGTCAATTGTTATGTTAACGCACAAACAGCAAAACACTTAAAGTACTGAGCATTACTGAGGCAAAACCCACTATTCCGAACAGTGAGGATATGCCCTCACACATGTACACACACCTACATCACATGCACCCTTTTGTTACATATTAGGGAACTGGTAATGGAAAGCTACCCACCCCCCCTCCTCCTATGGGTGCTGGCCTCATTTTAGTAATTACTGTGTGGAAGGTGTAATGGAAGCTTTACCCCCCTTGAGCAACACACAACCACCAGCGTGCCGCACACACTTTAACACACATTCAAACAGTCTCTTATAAGTACATTATGTATTTCACCTTGTTCATCTCTTCAATGTTACAGGCACAGTTTCGATTGGTAGAATTCTTCACACACACACTCACGCACACGCGCACACACACATGCACACACACGCACACACACAGGCGTACATGCCATCTGTCAAATGGCCAGTCCTATCCATTATCAGCATGTCTTGGCCCTGTCATACCTGCCTGTCGTCTGCAGCCTGTGTGCCAGAATGCCGGGCTGATAAGCCTGAGTGTGTGTGTAAGCCAGTCAAGCATTAGTGTGTACTTTTAAGATCTCCCACTCATACACTTTTGAGGAGTTCCCACGTTCCAACTAGTTGTAGTTCAACCAACTGGCCAGCTATTAGACCAAGCCATCGCATTCTAGCATGACTCACACAGACACCTATATCACTGTTGTTCGGATGCGGACATGAGACCACATGCTTCTAAATGAAGGCACAAGGGACATATAGTAAGAAGTCACACTGTAAAAATACTGACACAGTGTTTGACATCATAACTGAGCATGAAAAAAGGCTTGACTATTCAAACTGCTACTTGTCATAGCGATGATGAATACTGATTTTTGTCTTTTTTGATTCCTGGTTAATTTCCCATGTCAACTCCAAATATTAATACAAGGGACAGTTAGTGCTTGCTTATAGACTGAATAAATGTTTCACACTATAGCTGTAGCAGTCTGGAGGCTTTTTGAGTGACAGTCAAGACTTCTTTTGTTTTTTTTCCTCCTGTTAGTCCTTGCGATATTGCAATGTGCTGCCTCAGGAAAAAAGGACTGGCAGGAACAAGTGCCCAGAAATACCAAAAACTGGATACAAGTTCCTGCGAAAGTCCCTAAAAGGCTCTGTGAATCCTGCAAAAGGTTCCTGCTTTGGAAAAATGGACACAGGCAGTGACTGTTGCACTGTGATTTCTGAAACCATTTTGCCGGGTAAAGACAAAAAGCTTTCCTTGAGTCCAAGAACTAGGGACTTAATTTTGGTCCTCTGCATTAATTCCTGGCTTCAAAAAAAGTATCCATACTGGAGGTAGTATGGTGACCGAGTTTTTATTTGAGTGGAATGTAAGGGGGCAGTATACTCCGTTAAGAGTGCTACCCCGACCATTTTACAAGGTGTGATCATCAGGGGGCTGTGTATGACCACTTATGTAACATTCCCAAAACCAACAATTTAACATTCATAAGCACTTCACGTCAGGATTGGTCAAATGAACGGAGGAGAGAAAAGCCTCTCTAGCTCTCTTTTACCATTCTTGACAAAACTTCTCAATTCCTAATTTTTCAGAATGCAACACATCAGAAAATGTGCACCTTTTTAAACCTATTTAAGAAATATCACGTGTACCGCCCTTTCTATGACAGCTGGCTTTTCACCTCACATTTGAATCAATTTACCAATATGGTTGGACAACACGTCACACGTTCTGAAAGAACATGCACATTTCTATCCATGGTTCCTTGTCCTAATCACCATCGGTCCCTAGATGTGTTGTTGCAACCAGAAATGCAACAAAATAATTGTTTTGTCCTCAAGCCTAGCTCTTGTTACCTAGTTCCTAATAATATTTTTTCAAAAAGGGTACACTCTTATACTAGTGTGCCATATTATCCAACATTCCAACATAAAAAGCAACAGTCACTTATCATGCACCATCTACCATCATACATTGTCTGAGGAGTAATGTCCAATATTGTTAATTGTACTGTATACTTTATAAGACAATACTATATTATTATAACAAACATCACAGGTTGTATTACTAATAGTCTCTCTCTTACACAAACTGTTGGACGCACGGAGCACAGCCACACACACACACACACGCACACACACACACACACACACACACACACACACACACACACTCAAGCCTAGAGCAAACAGAAGGGGACTGGGGGAGACACAGTGGTGATTGGAGGTGGGTGGCACTCCTCAGCGGCTCTCAGTAATAAAAGTCGAGCGCAATTTGAAAAGGCTCTATTGTGGCTTCAGTCTGTTTTTCCACGAGGGTAGCATTCCTCCCAAATTGGACAAAAGAATTTTAATGGGGCGGCTAATGGACTGTGATTAGATAGCAGGAGAGGGAGAGAGAGAGAGAGAGAAGGAGGGAGAGAGAGAGAGAGAGAGAGAGAGGTGGGCCTTGTTGGGTTGGGGGGCTGAATGCTGCTGCTATGTTTAGTAGTGGGGGGGTTGAGTTTCATCCATCCAGAGAGAGAGAGGGGGCGATGGGCCAGGAGATTACCCCATTTACCTGCAACCTTTGAGGGGGAACTGGAGAGGGGCACAGGGGGGTTTTATTGCGGAGGTTAGGTTGCGAGGGGGGGGATCACACAGGGGACTCCACTCCAAAAGGTATATCCGTACATATAGTGCTGGGATGGATGGAAGCCCACCTGCTTTTAACTGTAAGTGGATTTAGGGTTACTCAAGTGGCTTAATGCAAGCTTATACTCACTGTTGTGCAAAGAGACATTGCAGGACTATGCAGCAAGCTACACAACACAAGGATGCTAAAAATAGGACTGGGGCGATGTACATTTTTCCCAAACTAGAAGTGTAAGTTTTAGAATGATAGACAGATAGTCAGAAAGGTACAATTAGTAAATAGCATCGTATTGTACAATGCTGCGACTTCCACCTTCCTCTAGTCCTTGCATACATCGAAAGATTCTGTTGACACTATTAACTTGCACAGTCCAGGACAATTATGTTATTACTTCTATTTTAAAACCAGAAGTCTCAAGACCGGTACATTTAAATACCTGTGTGGAACATAACAGCCAAGAGACAAGATAACGTGTCCTTGAAACAAAATGTGTGGCTTGCTTGGTGATATCAGTCCCATAATTAGTTAATGCTGTTAGCCCTATCAGTAAAAGGTCACAGGGTCTTGGCTGAGGTGAAAGGAGGGTGGGTGGTTTCTCCTTATCATCCACCTGTCTGTGAATTGAGACAAACAAGGAGCCTGTCAATTATTAGCCGTGCTACTGTTGACTTATTCATCCATTAAAAAAATAAGTGCGGAAGGTACTGGAAATGCCCCCTTATACTGTGTGCTTTTATGACTTGTAGTTAATGCTATCTCGTAACTGTGCAATGCATTGTGGGCTTTTTTTAATGTTGTTTGTCAAGTGAATGGATTTTTTCTTGTTTCTCGTCGTCATTAGTGGCTCTCTTGACATGGTTGTTTCACGGCTCTGGTCCAGACTGAAATATTTCTACAACCGATGGATGGATTTGCCATGGACGTTTGTACGGACATTTTGGGAATCCAGCAGACTTTGATGATCCCACAAAATATTTGATGGATCATGCCGCAGATTTTTTCGACGTGCATTAACGGTTCTCAGACAATTAAATCCTAATCGACTTTTAGCGATCCCCTGACTTTTTCCCTCTGGCGCCACAATGGTGTTCAACATTTGTGGTTTTCAGTCAAATGTCTCGACAACTATTGAATTGCTATTAAATTTGGTTGGTATACAGACATTCATTCTTCCCCTGGGATCAATTGTAATAATTTTGGTTGTAACTCAAAGCCATTCATCTATAGCATCAGATCATATTTAGTGCTAATTAACGAATGCTATGCTAAACCCACCACGCAGACTCTTACATAAGTGTGTGTTTACTGCATCTATCATGTCATGATATCCAAGTCACTGTGAATCATTTTGTTGTTCTTTCACTTTTGTTGGTCACACTTTTCAAAAGTTGTTCATCTTGAAAAAAGGAAAACTCTCCTCTCTTTCCTTTTATTTCTCAAATCCATTTCCCAACCGGATAGTCTGGAAAATACTCATTTCAGAAGTTTTTTTTTCAATAGTCAACATCCCATTTATATTGTAAATAGATGGATCTCTTAGTGGCCTCTTTCCATGATCTCCTTCATCACATTTTTCTGAGTCCCAATTCCACTGGAATGAAAACATTTCAAATAGCTTCCGTCTTCACGCACGGAGCACACACACACTCACACACACACACACAGACAGACACACACACAGACAGACACACACACACATACACAGACACACACACACACACACACACACACACACACACACACACACACACACACACACACACACACACACACACACACACACACACACACACACACACACACACACACACACACTCACAAGCACACACACATACTCACAAGCACACACTCTACTCTTACCTTCATCCCTGTGCAGATAAACTTACACGGCACACTAGCACATACACATACATGCTGTCATTCTTTTCCAAATTGGATAGAGACACTGGTGTGCCATATTTACATAAGTAATAACAGGCGGCTGCTCCAGGGGTCTAGCAGCTCCTATCTCACAGCACAAGATGGGTAATTGCTATTTTGGCACTGAGGTGCTACCTGTGTGTGTGTGTGTGCTTAGGTGTGTGTGTTTGTGTGTTTGTGTGTGTGTGTGTGTGTGTGTGTGTGTGTGTGTGTGTGCAAGGAATGAGAATCAAAGTAAGATTGGGGAATTCATTCATTCAGGGATTTGTGTGTGCATGTATGGAAGCGTGCATATTTGGATTGTGTCAGAATAAACCTCCTTTTCTTTTGCTTCTTCTTCTCGTTTGCATTTGCAGCACATGTGCCGATGACTGTGTGCGTTAGTTAGGGTCCAGCGGGAGACAACAGGCTGCATCTGAAGCACACAGCTCCTCAGCTTGATATTTGGTGTCGGGCTGGGACAGTTTGTTATCAGCACACATTGTCCCGTAACTGCAAGCGTGCTGCAAGCGTTTTAGAGGGTTGGTGTGACTGGATCGCCCCTACCTCGCTTGATCATTCTCTTTCTCTGCCCATCTGTGTGTGTGTGTGTGTGTGTGTGTGTTTGAATATGTTTATTTCAAGCAAATACATGGGGAACTGTCCGTTGCAGTGGCTTACTCTGTTTCTCTGTCAATGTGTATGTTTTGAGGTTGTTTTACGTCTTTGCATGTGTTTTTGAGCATAGATTGTGGGAGCTGCGTGTCCGTACTTCCCTATTAGTATGCTCAGTGTGTGTATTCAAGTGTATGCTGTTGTACGTATAAGAACCATTTAAAAAAATATAATCAACGGAGAAGGGACTAATTTAAAGAGGACCTATGATGCTTTTTGACTTTTATGACCTATAAACGTTGTTATGATGATTTATAGTCACGCTTAACCATACTAAATTATCAAATAATGACTTACATGCATTTCGACGTATTCCCTGCTGACCGTCTGGGGTGTCTGTGCAGAGCACTAGACACTATTCTAGCCAGTCGAGAAGTCACGTGTTCAAAGCGGTTTGAGGCTTTGTAACTTTGTGACGTCGCATGTAACTTGTGGTCGTCACCACGCAGATGTTTCCATGTATAGTAATGCTGTCACTTCCCTGTTCGCGTCTGTCTCGCGCCCTTATAGATCCATGCTCGCGCTTCCCGCCACTGAAAGTGTTCCGGAAGGAAGGTAACCAATCACAACGGAGTGGGGTTTGCAAGAGGGGGGAGGGGAGCGGAGATGGCCGAAGCACAGGCGGAGGGAGCGGAGATGGCCGAAGCACACACACTCAAGTGTTGACAGGACGTGCTGGATCGCCAAAATAAGAGAAAGAGCTTCCCGAAAATCCACATAGTTTTTTGTGATATGATTCGTGTCAGGTGGCTCTATAGCAGTGTAAAACAAGAAATTAAGACCAGAAAAGTAGTATAATAGGTCCTCTTTAAGATTTAGATTTATGCTGGGCTTCATGTCAGTGGAATTAATGCAGGTAATACAAGGTCTTCACACGTATAGTAAGTTAAACTGCGTTGTGGTGTGTGTACGTGTATGTGTGTGTGTGTGTGTGTGTGTGTGTGTGTGTGTCTATGTGGCTGTGTGTGTAATCCTCAGTGCTCTTGACGGCTTGACAGCTCTCTCCTCCTCTGTGCAACTCAATAAGCTCATGTCAGTGTGCAGCGGTGGGACGCCATAGCAACCAGCCCACCTTTAGGTGATTACCATGCTCAGCCCTACCTCACCCAACCTCCTCCATCAACACCCATGGTGCAAACACAGAGCACCCTCGGGAGAAGGAGGGAAGAAGAGGTGGAAAAGGGAAGGGAAAAGTGGAAGAGAAAAGCTGATCGGAATATTTTAGCGTAGCATCCCTGCATCTCTAAACAAGAGTCCATTTGCTGCTGCACTGTGGGCTGTGGTCAAATATTCTCACATTGTGTACATTTTCTGCCTTAACTTGAGAAAAGGGAGCATCCATTAAGTTTAATTGTATGCATTTTTCAACCTCACTGAGCCTGCAAAGTATGTTAATCATTTTGGGGTGAACCAGACAAAAGTTAATTTAGTCTACTTGGGGAATTAACAGACAGCGGTCATAATGTTAAGTCATGCTGTGTTCTAATGGTAGCAGGTAACATCTGAGTTATTATGTTTATTGTTGACGATACATTCCTCTTATTAATAAAGCTTAAAAATCACAGCACATAAGAGTTGGAAAGTAGTAGTTCATGCAATGCCCTAACCACGATACACAGTACTCAAGGCTTGAAGGGCTAGTTGGACATTCTCGACTGACTTCCAATGGTGGAGGAAGAATTTTGTTCAAATCGAAGAAGGGTTTGACCTTCACTCTCAAGTTCCCTTTTTTTTAATCGGCACACTACAATTCCATTCATGTGTACAAATGAGTGCAAGGAGACATTGCCCAAAAGTTATGCCCTTCTACTTTTCAATAATCCTTGGCCCTTTCTGTAATGTCAGACAATTTGCATTGCCTTCAAGTGTGGGCACTCAAGAGCAGGAATTTACCCTTTTGCCATTGGATGTCACTTTACTAAGGGAACTAAGTTGTCTAAAGCATACTTGAACCTTAAATCCAATCAAACCAAAGCACTATATCACAAATACTTTCTCATGTGTAGGCCATAAATGACACCTCCTATTTTGTCCAGGGAATAAGAATGCACCACTCTGACTTTTCCTCTCCTGATTATTCAAAGGCCTAATACCAGACACCAGTTTTTTCAGCTAAATGTGATTACTATTCCCAAATGTTAAACCCTAGATCTCACTCGATGGAACTCATTGGGAGAATTTTGATGTAAGAAATGAGATGCGAGCAGCAGCCCACCATGACTAAAGTGAATGGCTGATTGTGAGCAGTTTGGATTCAGCTTTTGTCTGTGCTTGCGCATTGAAGCTTGTCTACAGGTTGATTGTAAAGATGTGTGTGTGTGTGTGTGTGTGTGTGTGTGTGTGTGTGTGAAATACTTTTCTGCATCTGAATGAGCATTATATTGCTGACTCTGATTTGTATTGTATTCACCGTCAACCAGGAGATGGTCCATTTAAAAAAGGATCTTCCTTTCTTACAGTAATGCATAGTATAAAGTAGCAATTCATTTGTTAAAGATACAGCATTACAGATCCCAGGGTTAAGACAGCTTTACAACCTGAATTGCATCTATTTTTACCTTACACTACACTAAATCCAAACACAGCTGCCTTAACCGCAACACAAGTACGTAAGTAGTAGTATACGTATATGAAAATAAAACGATAAAGCAGATGCATTCCTGAAATACAATGCTTCATAATGGTGTTGCATTCACCGCCTAGTCGCCTCAGGTTGTGGACGAGGGGAGGAGGCATCTCACATTTACATCATCTTTAATTATTATTTTTTCCATCATTGGCATCAATCCATGTAATGAATGAGCTGATTTATGGACCTAATCAGTTAAAGACTGCACAATGTGTGTCATTTAACATCAATAAATCAGCGGCTCATTAATTTGCTGGCCTCTTGCTAGTTTTGCATATTGTGACAGTGGGATGTACTTGGCGGTACAAGGTTTTATTGTTTAATTGCTAAAAAGAAAACAGGAAGAGGAGGCTGTTCCCCTTGTTCAGCAATGGTATACTTAAGTGTTTAGCAACAGTATCGGAGATTTTACCGTAACCAACTTGAAAATGTAGTCTTAATCAAACAATACAACTGGCATGAGATACATAACTGAACGTGATTGGACTTGTTTATAATGATCGTATTAAGTAGCCACAGTTCTTCTTTCATTCGCTCCAGTCTGTCTGAGAGTAACAGCTGATGGCCCCACGTGCTCAATGTGTCATTCTAAACTCCCACTACCTTCTGTGCTTTCTCCTGGTTCTCACTAAGTTAGGAGATGACATCAGTTGGAACACCAACTCCCATCAGCAACTCGCTGCGTCAAGTTCCACAGTTCAGCCAAGTGTCAGTTTGTGTGTGACTGTGACGCTGGCGTCTACATCTGCGCTCAGAGTCGTAAAGTCACTCTTAAAACAATATATCAGACGATGAGAGAGAGAGAGAGAGAGAGAGAGAGAGAGAAGTCTGTACAGGGTTTTAATTAATGCAAAGTGACTGAAATGTATGCACGTTTAACTGCATAAAAAATCCACATACACTTTCACTAACACACCCACAGCCTGGGGGTAGTGGCCTTATGGATGGGTACTTGTCCTCCGTATCTTCCCCATCCATACTGTTGCCTTCACATCACCGCCTTTGTCTTTCCCTGAGTATAATGCTTGGGAGGTGCTCCAAAGCACCTGACAGCGAGCCATACAATAACTCTGAGAAACCTTGAATCATCTCTCCTGGGGCGCGTTTTTCACTTTTTATGCTGCCAAATGTCTTTTTCGTGTGTAATCTTTTACATAAGAAAATTCTAAAGCTGCCTAGAGTTAGAGGTGATTTGTAGCCCGTGTTGATGCTTTGAGCGTTGAGTGACTGCGCCGCCGCAGACATCTTAATGCACCTAATGACAGCAGCTTAATCTGGCAGCCAGATGAGAGTTTGCTGGATCATTACCCAGCCCCTCTAACTACCAGAAATGATGCTTCTACAACAAAACACTTTGATACAACGTTGCTACCTATACACTTCATCAAACAAGATACAGCAACTTGTAAACGATGTGCATTAGTCACAGCCTAAGAAATACAAGTGTTCATAAAATTCACATTCACTTACACTCTGCTTGTTTCTACCACTTGCCAGAGAAAGGCATGTAACTTCAATATGTCTGGATCATAGAGAATATAGGGTTTTACAGTGTGGCATTAGATAACCTGTCTGTGTGAGCGCACACCCCCTGCTGTTAAGTCTCAAACCAGTGGCATTTCACAGAACAACAGCGCAGGACGGGAGAGTGAAGGGTGATAAACAACAGGGTATAGGTACAACAATAGGACCCGCTTTGGTAATTCTGAAATGACACAAAGGCTCTTTTCCACCACCACAGAGAGGGCTTGCGCCTGCTGGGCTGGACTGCCGGACCTGCCGCAGCGCTTATTGACTGACACCCTGCAGTCAGGGGGGTTGGCTGGGTGGCAGGGGGCACCAATAGGTTAGAGAACAGCCAGCCACATGGCATGGAGCACAGGGATGGATGCTGCATGGCGGGCGGCCGGTTGAGCGTTTCAGAGATGACATGGCTATGCTATAGAATGCTTTTTTGTGAGTTGTGGTCATCTTTTTACTTTTCATGCAGTTGTATCACACCTGAAGACATTTACTCATGTGGTGTCTTCATGTAAATGGAAACATTACTCAGAAACTACTAGTGGGTTTTCTAATGTCACAGGAAGGGTTTTTTAAAACTTTTTTAAACGGCAGAGCAGTACACCTGATTGCTACAGAATGTCTAGCTTACGTAGAACTAAAGGTGTTCTTTTTAAGCCTGAATACTGAACAGGTTTGTAAATCTCTGTGTGACAGCAGCGTCCGCCATGTGCCTCACGTTTAAATGTAAATGTGAATAGAGAAAGGAAAGTGACTGGTCAAGCAGCGGTTTTGTGAGATAAACACAGACTAGGATAATTATGCTTGAAGGTTCCCAAAAGCTGTCCTGAGGAGATAAAGAGCAGACAGTGGACGGGCATTATGAGTGCTGTAAATGGGAAATACTGAAAACAGGCATAAGATAGGCTATGTATTTAAAAGGAGACATCAACAAAGGATATGGAAAAGCATGCAAATAAGAGTTATTTTAAATATTATATATACAGGGTATACAGTATATAGTACTGTACAGTAACACTGATGACAGATGCGTAAGTGATTGTCACTTTGAAATGGATGATCAGTAAATTATGTTATGACAATGTGCTTAAATGTGCAAAATTAAAGGTGGAGAATGCTTGTCAAAATGTATTCTTTGTCCAAATCAGTGAATATCTCCTCACGATCCGCTACCTGTCCATACTGTGTTTGATCTGAAAAAAAATACAACTTTAATACACTACCTTGGCTCTGTAAACATGAAAACTTAAAATTGAGTTGCTGACCCACATTCAATGGGAGATGTATGCAGCCTAACTTGCAAAACCTCCTCGGGATATTTGGATGGTCATATAGGCAAAGATAAAAAATAAATAAATAAATCCCATCTTGTATTAAAAAAAAACATGTCTGTATATATAGCTAGCTTGTGAGTTTAAGTGAGCAATATTTTCCAGTCCAGTGGATTTTATCTCATCTCTGACATTCTGGTTGAGAGCTTCATCTCCCGCTGCTCCTTTGATCTGCTCTTCCCTTTCTGCTCCGGCCTCTACACTGACTCCCACTCGCTCTGACCTCCGGGGACCCTCTTCCTTAATGCAGGACCCAGGAACACTGCGTGAAGCTGGGGGGGGGGGGGGGAGAGGGATCCGAAGGTGTTGGGCAGGGCTCCGTAGCCTGGGGGTCACAGGGCCAGCAGGAGGGGAGCTGAGGGGCTTTGGCTGAAACAATGGCCTAAACTGTATGAAGGGAGGTGGGAGAAGATAAAGAAGGAAGAGGAGGGAGGGAGGGTTGGAGCTTTTTTGCTTTGCTGACAATCTAAAAGTGTGGTGCACTTCCTGAAAAGATGGGGAAGATTGAGCCCTTTCAACAGATCTGTAGCATGAATGAAAAGAGTGCCACCTGCACAGTAACTCAACACTACAAAATAAAATGTAATCTATGAGGTAAACTTCTAAAAAATGGTTACCACACATATATAAACAGCATCCGCCAATGGGTTGGTAAACCCATGTGGTGATATCTTCAAACATTCATCAATTCACAAGCAAACAATAACATCAATCCCAACAACGTGGACTCAATAATGCAGCAAATATATGCATATACACATCAGAAAACTCTACATAGTATACCCCAACGTTGGGTGGTAGGATGACCTACAAGAAAGGTGGCCGACCAGTAACCATGAGATTGCTGGTTTGATCCCTGGCACCGGACAGGAGGGTGTTAGTTGTTAAACTAGTTGTGGTTGGTATTACGTTTACGGTGCCCACCATTTCTACCATTGTGTCCTCGAGCAAGACACTCAACTCCAAACTGCTCCAGGGGCGCTGTACTACGGCTGACCTTGCGCTCTGGCCCCATCCGAAGTGTGGTAACTTGAGAGGGGATATGCGGGGACACACATTTCGATGTATCCATTGATTAATTAATTAATAATGAATTAACTAACTAACGTAACTTAACATCAAATGTACTTCATATGAAAGGACACATTCAAATTTTGTAGATTATGGAAAAAACTCCACACATATAAACAATATTATATTAATAGACACTTCTATGTCATCTAAAATCAATAGTATACACTACAATCAACCAAAAGCTTTACCCACAATGTGTCTCTAGATTTACAACATCTCTGTTAAAGAATACTTATATTTCATTATATTGATTGAGTGCCATGGCTGTCGTAGTCTGATGTGTAAAGGTGTTGAAACTCTCCCTGTGGAGAAGTAATTCATATTATTAATGATTTAATATTAATGTCACCTCCTCTTGTGGGCGTTCTAACATGCTCGACGGCGATGTTGCTCAGGGATGACACTGGCTCCATGACTAACTATAATAACAGGACTCTCTCAACAGGAGAACTGATTTGATTAGTGCAGCATGGACAGATAAAAGCAGTTGATGTTTGTGAGGCTGCTGTGAAAGAAAGCCTCTCATTTTCTTCTAAGCTGTGGCAGTTCTCAACGGTGTGCCTTATATTGAAAAATGTTAAAATGCAGGCACAAGGTGATCACAAGAAGCAACCTAGTACTCACACACGCCCAATGTTTGATGTCAACAGGAGATTTCCTTGTTGGTGGATAACATAAAGTTCACATTTCAATTCATTTCATATAATCTATTTATAGCGCTTGACCATAAAACCATGGTATGGAGCACAAACCTACACTTATAACAAAACAAAGCAATGGCACATACATCATGGTCAAAATACAACAAATATTACTCAAAAGGGAGGAAATTTTTTAAGAAAGCACCTATTTTACCAATAACTATTGGCCCATCTGACCTCAAAAGCAAAACTAATTTAAACTTAGATGGGCAGTTAATTTAATACAGGTACTATTTCCTATAATTCATTAAATGCACATACTTACATTCAAACAGGACATGCTATTTACATTGTTGTTATTTTAGTGTTTCTCAAATGAATTTTCTTTGAACTTTTTCACTCATCTCTCACTAGTTTAAACATCCCTCTTGGTAGAGGGAGACATAACAGATAGCCAGTTTGAATCAAAGGTGATAGAGGTCCCGAATATCAGCAAATCGGTCGATATACGATTGTTGAATTTATTAGTGTGAGCTTGTGCGTGTGTGTGTGTGTGTGTGTGTGTGTGTGTGTTTGCTGCAACAAAGGATTTGGACTTGGTGTGCATGATTGGCACACAATGCAGATGTGTGGGCAGCGGATGCCATCTGGAGAAAGCGGAGTGGGCTGGTATAGAGGAAGGGGGGTAAGTTGTGCGGCTACTTACCCCCCTGAAATGGCTGGTTTGACAGGAAGATAAAGGAAATGATGGGAGTGTAATCAATCAAAAACACTTTGACACAAATAAGAAGAAACAAGAGAGCCAGCCCGCCCACCCTTACCCTGTCCCGACCACCATCACAGCCCTTCATCGTAAGACCACGGAACTTTTGTTTTACCATTTGGTTCGAAAAGATCAAAAGCGGCCCTCCAGGTCCCCCTCTGGCTTTTTAAGGTTGCCAGGCTTATCGTCAGGGGAACAAACAGGAGAAAGTGGCCCTTCATCTGGGGATGTAGTTTTGGACAATCAATGTTCTTGTGGGTAAATTGGCCAATTTCGGTAGAGCACCAGGTGCTTTGTGTGCTTCATTACGCCGGTCCGAAATCTACTTCTGCAGGAGGGACCATAACCCCACAGAGGCACAGAGGCACAGAATCACATCCCGGGAGACTCTCACAAAGCCCACACACACACATACCTTTGCATCTATTCATTCTAAGTCAACCTCATTTTTCTTGACCCACCATCATTTCCTTGAGCAATCCAAGATTAGGACTCCATAAGTGCCTTCCCAGACCAGTTATCCATATAAAAACACTATACTCGGTCTCTTACTTTGAGTGGCATCTGTGAGGAGAAAAACAAAGCCAAATTCTGTAGAATCAGTTGAGACAAAGGCAGGTCTATTCGCAGTGAGAACAGCCCTGTGAGAAAAACTCCTAGATGTGTCCTTGTATGGGCAGAGATAAACACATTGTAGCCAAGTCTTGGAAGTTTACTTGAGGTTGCTTGGGACAGCTACATAAAATGGCATGGGAACTTGAGCGCGTGCAAGCTGTCAAACGGGCATGCTGAAGGCTACAGACAATTTTTTTCCACTCAAAGACACATTATGTGTATGGCACTGTATGGAGACGAGGGGGAAACGGACATTCACAGGACACCTGCTGTGTGTAAGGAACATTTCTTCCATCATCAAATGGAGCTGCCATAATTCTAAATGCATGCATTCATTGCAATTTGAAAGATTGTAGGGTTTCACATAACAGAAATAACAATAATTCGATACTTTTTTTTTAAATTTGTGGTATGGCATTCTGTTTAGGCTTCCCACACTTCAGAATCATCAGTGGCCCTACACACTGATTGGGATCCAATGACTTGCCTAAGGACACTTCAGCAGAGTGGATGCTTCACAGCTGAATCACTGTCTTTGTAAGGCTGTTAAAGGCCACATTCCACTCTTAACAGGAGACACAATATTATAAAGGTGCCGGTTGTGATTGTGGAAACTGACCTGTGGTCAGTGGCAGTGGCGTGTGGTGATGCAGAACGCCCTCACCTGCCCACTCGGTGACAATCTCCTCTGCGGAATCGTTGAAAGGAATTGCCTGCCAGTCGCATAAAACAGGGCACATCTCATGGGAGCAATGGAAGACTTGTGTGTAGGAGGACATAAAGACAGAGAGAGAGAGAGAGAGAGAGAGAGCACCCCAGGCAAAAAGAAAAAGGAAAACCTGGACACAGCTGGCTTTTGACAAACACGAACAATGCAGCCTTTGTTTGAAGAAAGGCTGCAGATGTAACATCCATTATATTTGTGCACATCATTCACCTTTGCTGCCTCCTCATCACCAGGACCCGGCCTGCTCTGTAACCTGTGCTGACGGACGTATCACTGTGCACATTTCATCATAAATATCCCCTTAAAAGCCCCAATAATATTAGAATAATAGCAAGCGACAATAATCCAATACAAGCTCACCACCGATCACAAAACGGGCATTGTCAATTCCACAAAGTGCAATGCCATGTATAGTGCTATGGTAGGTCATGCCCAAGCTTGTTCTTTTATCCAATTGTGGAGGCAGAACAGGCGTCGGTATCTCCGCTAGGTGGCGACCTTGCTCCGATGCGGCTCACCTTGGACAGCGCTGCGCTTGACTGGAGCCCAGACTTACATGGCAGGATCAGCACAGTCAGTGTGGCTGCTGCTGCTGCTGCTGAGGAAAACACAGAGGACACAACTGACGCATTGCATTTTATGCATACAGACATTTATAGTCGAGCAACAGTCTGTATTTTTCGTTTAAAGCTAAGAAGGCAGTGAGTTAAACTGACTTAATTTCCTAGATAAACTGTGCTCTATGGATTCTGGGCAGCGCGCACACACTTGCACATACTCTCGTTTATTACCTCCACTGTTGACAAACAGGACATTTCCCCCCCCGCAGTTTATTTTTGTAATGTCAATAGGTGACTCACAGTCACGGTGAGTTTTACATCACCTTTGTACCTGTGTGGCCAAAAATGTCGTGGAGAAATGCCACCTCGTCACACAGTCACCAACTCGCCGCGTCACTGGCTACTGGTCTTCTCTGGTAAATAGACTTTTTTCGGGGGTGTGCAGGGGAGGTTTGCAGGGGAGGGGGGGTAGTTAACGATTATTTGCGCCCCCCTTTCCCCCCTCCACTAAGTTTCACATATGGATTGACGCGTCAGAGCGCACAGAGTGGACCCGCCTCCTGCCTGGCTGTGGTGCGCCCGTTGCGTCTCTCTCCCCCTGTCCGCTTCAAATCCATATTCCACTGGGAAAGAGAGAGAGAGAGATAGAGAGAGAGGGAGTCTGTGTGTGTGTGTGTGTGAGAGAGAGAGAAGGATTTGGGAGAAGAAGAGCAACGAAAGAAAAAGAGGAGAGGAAAAAACGGGAACAACGACACACTAAATGGCACTCATGGCAGGGATTTTGTTCACGGCCACCTTTCTCGTTTTTGGGATTTCTACATTTGTTTCGTCGGCACGGATATATCCCCCAAATGAAGGTAAGGTTGTCGGGAGAAAAGAAATAACTGCCAGCGGACTTCTGACTTCATCTCCGCGCTCCGTCTCTGTCCTGTGTTTGCGCTGCGGAGCTTCACTTCTTTGGTACGAGTCTAAATGGTGGCAAACACCGACAGACAGTGCACCTTTTACGCAGTGACTTTTTGCGGGGTTTTGTGTGAACGAAACTGGAATGAGAAGTGGCTGTCCAAACGCGCATCGGCTGTTTTTTTTTTGGCCACCGCTCGGGTCTTGGATCGTACCAGCTGCAGAAAGCCTGGGAGCAGGCAGGGATACTTGTAGCCCCCCGTTAACGTGCTGATCTCTCTGTTAGGCGAGAAGGTCAAGCCGATATACTCAAAAACAGTTAAATATATACCCTCCCGGACATGTATTGTTGAAGAATATTTAAGCACAATGGATAAAGACAGTGTGGAGAAAATTCGACACACATCCGACAGGCAAAGCAGCTCTTTATTAATTTCAGAATTAATGTGCACACGGTGATCACTCCTGCTGTCAAGGAAAAACACAGTCCTACAAGTTAGATGGTGCTGCTCGGTGAAGTACGATATACACGACGGATTAAAGAAGAGCAATTGATAGAACACTGTTTTATGCTCTACCAGGTTGCCACACGCTTGGTGAAACTGCGAGCTGTTTAAATTGAGCACGGCGTGTCCTACACGAAACAAGCGCTCGCCTCGGAAGGTTTCGGGAGCGAAGCACTGTCTATCCAGTTTCAAAATGTTAGGCCCAATACAACCTATAGGTTACTTTCCAGTGAAAACACTAATAAACATAGCACTTTATTTTCTTTAAAACAACACCATGGGTTGCATTGTATCCCTACTGAATTGCGCTCTCTAGTTCTGCCATGCTCGGTAAAGCGCAAAAATAAAAAAAAACTGTGGAACACAACACACCCATAATGATCAGTAAGGTTAAATATGAAAGATGTATCAGATGTACAATGAATCAGTCTGTTCCAACTTATAATTTATACCGTGGGTTTATATAACGGGCGAATGTTTATTAATTTAAGCAGAGCAGTTCATTTGGCATTTTGCTCACACCGCATTCAAAACAACACCTAGACAGACTATATAGGCACTCGATGCCATTTAATTCAATTGAACATTATTCGATTAGTTCACATGAATAATCTTCAACTTTTTTGAAGAACATTTTGTGAATTTTTCTGAACGTTTTTTTTTCTTTCAGTGGAATTTTAAATGCGTATTGTTCTTCAACGACCAAGTTTTTTTTTATTGCCGACGGCTCCCTGATTGATTTCGATCCCATCAAACGATCAATTGTTCAGAGCCGACGCTGAGCAAACTCACTAATATTGGTTTTAAAAAAGACACCGGCGGAAATTCATTTGTCATTTGTACAAAATCTCTTTTTCTCAACGAAAATCAATCACAACGACACGCGTAAAGGGCAGCGGGGAGTTCTGCATAACAAGACGTTTGCCCGTTTATCATTTGCAAGACGTTGGCCAACAAGTCTTAATCCTCTCTCTCTGTACTGACATTTATCATGATGATATTTTCCTATACATGATACATCGCTTTTACAGTTATTTCTATTCATTAAGCCCCCCCCCCCCTTTTTTCCTCCAAAGTGTGTCAGACCTAAATGGATTATACATGCCAATGCTGATGTGGTATGGACTGTCTGAGACTGCATGCTCACTTCTCTCTATTCTTGTTTTCCAGTCACGTTATTGGACTCCAGATCTGTACAGGGGGAGCTGGGATGGGTCGCCAACCCAACAGAAGGAGGGGTAGGTACTGCAAAGAAGTGTCCCCTTGTTTCGGACGCATGGTCCCCTATTGAGCAAAAAAAAATAAAAAATGGAGAGATAATATCCACTACTGGCAGGAGCTCTTGAGTGGACCGCCAAATAGATACACAGCTCTCTTTGATAAGACTCTGTCCTGGTGAGCCCCTTTTTGGGAAATATCTTTGGTAATGATTTATTGTGCAGCTGTCTGCACTGTAGGGATAGGAGGCTCAGGGTGAGATCAAGGCATAATTTCACTTCCAGCACACTCTTTTTCACACACTAAAATATGGCTAAATGTGAATTTGCCATTTTGTTCTGTATAGAGACACTCTGGAGCACCCTCCAGGGCCCCGTGGGGTGCCCGGAATCCACTTTGAGAACCACCGGTATATAGCCCCCCCCCCCAACCCTCTTTCTCCTGGCTTCCCCTCTCTCTAACCACTCTGTAATGGTCAGATGCAGGGGCCGATACTGCAGCGGGCGTCAGGTTTCCTGAATAGACGGTGGATTGAATCGGTCTTTGTGGAGAAACTTTATATCCCTTTCCACCATTGAGTCGAAAGAGAAGCGAGCGAGAGAGAGGAACTTGGCAGCAGAGAGAGAGAGGGTTCTCTCTCTGGAATGGATGAATAAAGGGGAAGGTGCAGCGGGGTTTTTAGCTCTCGCCGCAGGATGACTGGATCTGGCTATAAAGAAACGGGGAATAGGGGTCAACCAAATGCATGATCCCTCAGTCTAATTGGGCTATCTACAGTGGCTCTGATAAGAGGGAAAAAATAGGGCCAAAGTGGCACACTGCGTGCCACAGGCATAAGAGGGTTATAGGAAAATGTAAGGCTATTGCCATGCCTTAAATTTGCAGTCAGCAATAGGGAGAATGCTTGTTGTCAAAATAACTTCTTGTCAAAACCTGTACGTTCTTGTGTGTGCTGAAAAAGAAATCCAGTGTTAATACACAGCCTATGCTCTCTGAAAGGGCATGTTGCTCGCTACAGTGGGCTACCTTTGTTTACATTCCCTTTGTTTACATACCAGTTTACAGGGCCCAGGCTGTGTATTAACACCAGTTTTTTTTCAGTAGCATTTTGTGAGGAGATAATTAACTGATTTTGACAAATAGGGATTTTGACAACAAGCAATCCCCAGAATAGCAGACTCCACCTTTTACTCTGTCTTTATTTGATCCTATAGAAATGACCAACATTGGATTTGAATGCCATGTTTTTGAGGGGTGACCTTAATTAATATTTCACATAAAAAAAAAATCAGTGTTGAGTAAGTCAGCGTTCCTTTGTCCATTTATTCTACTTAGAGAAATGTGATGATGAGCCCAAGCTAACCTTTTAATGATGTATGAGAATTACTACAAATTTGCAACAATCATCTTAACT
Source organism: Hyperoplus immaculatus (assembly GCA_949357725.1). Classification (NCBI taxonomy): domain Eukaryota; kingdom Metazoa; phylum Chordata; class Actinopteri; order Uranoscopiformes; family Ammodytidae; genus Hyperoplus; species Hyperoplus immaculatus. The sequence goes on along the minus strand of OX442352.1, from coordinate 9,842,730 downwards.
AATGAATTCCAACCCACCAGTGCCGTGCTCAGCCCCCCCAACCATTTTATCACAAACAAGTGATTGACAGGGTCCTGGCAGCCACAGCAAGCCTGCATTCACCCTCTCATTACCACCAATTGGCCTTATTCTCCCTCTTCCCTGCTATCGGGGAAAGGTACGGCCTTATCTCAGCGCACGCTTGATTTCCACAACAAAAGGGGGGCTCAAGTGAAGAGAGCCGAATGGAATGGAACAGCAGGGAATGATAGACATATTCTCAAATCATACAGCCACAGCTATGTTTAGCATTATCCCACCCTCCCTTGGGGATATAGGGCTTTAAAACCAGATTGTTTATGATAAGGCGTCAAATCAAATCTGGCAGCATAACCCATATCCTCCACTATCCCATTATGACTCTTTTTTTGCTATGGTTTTTCTAAATGGCTGAAGCGACGGCAGCCAAAGGCCTGTCTGCTCTTGTTTACAGCCCAGCTCAGTCAAAGACTTCATTTAAAGCACACAGTGAAAATCAGTGAAAAGGGGAACACAGCGCTTTGAGCCTCTCAAGACGTGCTCGTGTTTGCTCAACAGGGATCTGTCAAGAAGGGGGAACTTTATCATAAGTAAAACAAACATTCCCTCCCGGCAATAATAAGCCAGGCCGCGCCGGATAACGTAATCCATGCGCCCCACGTCGACGACTCCTTCTCTCTCTCTCTCCTGTGAGTTCATACTAACAACACCGGGTAACATGTGTGGCTCTGTAGCCCAGTACCCGTCATGTATGTAGATGAAAAGCAGGCAAACATTAGATCATTACCTAATGATCTTAAGAAAAAAAAAAAAGATTTTCATTCCTGCTTTTTTTTCTCAGGCCTTTCATTGTAGGAGTGTGTGTGTGTGTGTGTGTGTGTGTGTGTGTGTGTGTGTGTGTGTGTGTGTGTGTGTGTGTGTGTGTGTTTGGAGGATGTTGTATACCATTCCCTAATTAATTGAATTGAACACATTACAGAGGTATGGAACTTATTTCAAATATATTTTCTCGCAAAGAAAAAGCCATAAATATTTATATATCAAAGATTCTTTATTAGGACCTAACAAGTCCATTAGGTGCCACATATAAAATATGCATCCAGTTTAGCCCTCAATGAATTGCTCTGCTGAGACTCAGATATTGACTAATCTTTCTTGCGTGCCCTTTTGCACATTCTTAGACTTCCAGGTCCTTTGTGTTTACTTGCACTATCCATTTTAATGAGGAGATCATTTAGTTGTATTATTTCATTGATGGGCTTAACCTTTAGCAATCCAGTCATGTTATGCCATTTTCAAACAGTTTTCCCATATTGTCTCAAATAAACCAATGTTTTGGAATTCAACAACCCCAATCAATTTGCAGATTTGCCAAAGAGATCAGAATACCCTTGTAACAATGTTGTAATGTTGTGTGCTTTCCCCATGCAGTGGGAGGAAGTGAGTATAATGGACGAAAAGAACGTTCCCATTCGGACGTACCAGGTGTGTAACGTCATGGAGCCCAGCCAGAACAACTGGCTCCGCACCGACTGGATCCCCCGAGGCGGTGCCCAGCGGGTCTACATCGAGATCAAGTTTACCCTGCGAGACTGCAACAGCCTGCCGGGGGTGATGGGAACCTGCAAGGAGACCTTCAACCTCTACTACTATGAGTCCAACAACGACAAGGAGCGCTACATCCGGGAGAACCAGTTCGGCAAGATCGACACCATCGCGGCCGACGAGAGCTTCACCCAGGTGGACATCGGCGATCGCATCATGAAGCTGAACACGGAGGTGAGGGACGTGGGCGCCTTGTCCCGTAAAGGCTTCTATCTGGCCTTCCAGGATGTTGGAGCGTGCATTGCCCTGGTGTCCGTCAGGGTCTTCTACAAGAAGTGTCCTCTGGCGGTGCGTAACTTGGCCCAGTTTCCCGACACCATCACCGGAGCCGACACCTCCTCGCTGGTGGAGGTTCGCGGCTCGTGCATGGATAACTCAGAGGAGAAGGAGGTACCCAAGATGTACTGCGGGGCCGACGGAGAGTGGCTGGTGCCCATTGGGAATTGCCTGTGTAACCCTGGATACGAGGAGCGCAATGCAGAATGCCAAGGTAAAGAACTGACGTTTGTCTTGTGTTTTTCTTTTGGGAGGAGGAGGGGGGAGGCTAACTCTTTCTCTATTTATAGATCACTCTCTCTTTTCGAAGCCTTCCAGTCCCTGCAGTGTCCTCCCTCTTTAATTTCTCCCCATTTTCTTGCTCCTTTCGTTCTCTTTGTCCTTCCCTCCTCTCCCTCTCTCCTCACCCACCTCACACTCTGTTGGAAATGTCTTTTCTCCACACTCCACCATTCTCGATAGTCTTTTTTCCAATGTCTGCTTGGGTGATAGAAGCAATGATGATTGTAAATGGAGTAATTAGCAGGCCCACTGGGAGGTATTGTGCAGTGGGATGCATCCCAGGAGACTTGCTGACACTGGGAAAGGAGGGTGTAGAGCTCCTGCTGGTTTGCACTACCACTACTGTATGTCTCTCACCCCCAACCTGCCTCTTTAATCCCTATGGAACCCGGAGCTGGGAAAAAGAGATAGACAGCTTTGGAAGGGAGGGAAGGAAAAAGAGAGAGCAATATTTTTATCATTCCAAGCATGTATGAGAAGAGTGAAAATACACAGCAGCGAGATGGGGTTGAAATAGTGCTATTTGGTAGGAGGGAATGGCCCTTTCGGGACGATTATTCTAGACTCAGCTAGCCTTGATCCTATACCAGGCTTTTTGATGAGGTTTTAAGGTCACGGTAGAGTGCTCCCTTTCATATTTTTTTTACTAGGAGCATGATAGAGCCTTCAACATGTTGGTAAATTCACAACATTACCTTGGAATTGGCTGTCACACAACACCTGGCAATAGATCTTTACGAAATTTGCGCTTTGAGACGTTTCCAGCTCATTCTTTCGTGATGAATGGCACTCTTGATTGACCGTACGGTAATTTCACGTGCTTGTTTCACTGCGGCAGATTTTAGTTTATGGTATGCAGCAGTGCATTGTGGATAGCATGGAGTGTTGCTCAGCAGCTGTTTTGTGGATCACAAGCAGCATTTTGCTAAGCCGGGGCACAGTTGTCAGCTGGCCAGGCCGAGCGGATGCCAATTCTGCCACGATAGTTTATTGGTATACTATACTCCAGCAGCCACCCACCACCATTGCACACAACAAAAAAGCAGTTAAGCCACAGCAGTGAGGGGGTCAGAGGCTGGGCACGGGTGATTAACAGGGGGACGGACCACTACACCTCTCCTAATTTACGAGGGAGCCTTTATCTCAGAGGACTAATTGCATGACAAGCAGATCTGCTGATTTAGGGGTACCACTGGCTGCTTGGGGGGGTTGGGGAGGCAAGGGAGCAGCAAGTAGTCACAGATGGGGGTCGTGTGTGTTGTTTGTATGTGGATTTGTCCAAAAGAGTATCATCTGAGCTGTAGAAATTATCTGTGAAATGAATGCTCCCCTGTTGCTGGGTTCAGATGGCTTTCTTTCCCCATGGCTGGCTTCAAATCAGCACAGAGGGGTGGAGGGTTGAAGGAGACCAGACAAGTAGTTGGTTACAGACTTTAGGTAAATCTATGCTGGATTGG
>OX442352.1:9729092-9834092 GCA_949357725.1 Hyperoplus immaculatus | reverse complement strand
TGGACGGATGTATAGGCAGAGAAAGGCGGACGGAGGAGAAAAGTGGATAGTGATGAAGTGGGCATGGTGGTGGTGTTGGTGGGGGGTGGGGGGGAGGCTGTTTCAGAGAAAAAAGGGAAAATCCTCGAGCGTTGTGGTTCGGTTTGGCATTGCACGCATTTATTTGGGTTTCCACCGTCAAAAAGGGGAAAGGGTACCACAATAAGGGAACCGTGACGCAACTTGTAGCTGTTTATAAGGGCCATTGCCGTTCATAGCTCTGACCTAGAGAGGTTACTGTTCCTTACCAGACCTCACTGTGCCAAACCAAACCATGCTGCTCAGTGGAAACGGTGCTTCGGCCACCGCTGTAGTGCTAGAAGAGAGGAACAACGGACCGCTCTCGCCAAGAAGAGTGGATATCATGGAGATGAGGAGAAGTAGGAGGGAGGTATAGAGAGAGAAAAAGAGACACAAAACATGGGAGGAAGTGAAGTGGAAAGAGATTTAGTTCCAGTCAGGCAACCGTGCTTTTCCTTGCACTTCATCCGTCGGTTCACCATTGCACTGAAATCCCCTTTGAACCATAGGGCAATATGTTACTGATCGCGAGGACTGTTGGGTGTGAGTGTGGACAGACAGAGGGTGTGTGTGTGTGTATGTGTGTGTGTGTGTGTGTGTGTGTGTGTGTGTGTGTGTTTGTGTGTGTGTGTGTGTCTGAACCATTATCTGTCCTATATTTATTCCGTGCATCTGTTGCGGCAGGGGCATATCGCATGGTGTATCATAAACTTTCTATTAACGTTCCAATCGGGTTGAGCAATCTGCAGCCCGGAGACCAAGCAGCCCTGCAGCTCTTCAGATGGACCGCCAACAATCTCCCTCAGCGTCTGACAATGGGAGGCTGATTGCAAACACCTTGAAAATGTTACATCTCTCCCTCTCTTTTCTCCCGTTGATTTCTATCTTAAGCTCTCTCCATCGCGCCGGGGCGATAGTAGGTGGTCTTTTTCTTCTCTCCCATTTGTCATCCTCTTTCTCATGGGGGGCGCTGAGTTCAGTGGCCAAAACAAAAGGCTGCTCCGTGGCAATCAGTTAGGGGTTATGACAAAAAAGCCCTGTGCAATAAAAGGGCCGCTCTGTAATCTGATGTGCCCTGAGACTCGACACAGTGCCCATCTTAATGAGCTAAGATCCCCCCCCCCCCCACACACACTTTTCCAATCTCGGTGGTGGTGGAAATGGCTTGCTGGTTCATTCGTTCTCACACACACACTTACACCATTTGATTTATATGTTGGAAGAAGGTGAGGAACACTGGCAGGTGGTTGCAAGGGCGTCTGTCAATGCAATATAGAGTTGCGTGAGTGTGAGGAGGTATTTTGGGATGTCCCTTTCATTACCTATACAGTACATAGACCATGTTAGATGAGTTTGGAGCACTTCCAAGGCTTTGACGGCAGTACAAATCTCCCCGATGAATCATTGCCACAAAAGGTGAACAGCTGTATTGAAAAAAAATTGCTGAATCATTTATTAAAAGCTCAAGGTACGAGTCTGTGCACATAAACACACGAGGAAGGAAGTCAACCGAGATTCCAATGTGCGAAATGTAAACTGTTAATGAGAGGTGCAGATAGAGAGGCAGATATTCCTATCTTTGGCCAGAGCCAGGCTAGCTGCTTCCTCCTGCTTTCAGTCAGATAAGCTAACAAGATGCTCAAACCCCTCATGTAACCCTCAAAAAAGAAGCAAATCAGCCTATTCCTCAAAATGCTAAAACTATTCTCTTGGAAATAGGGAATGTATTGCTGGAACTGCTTGGCAACTCATTTTTTTTCCACTAGTTGCCATTAACTCCCAACACCTTGTCCTGGTGTTCAGCCCAGAAGCATATGAGATCAGATGGCTGACCTCTTGCTGCAAAATACATGCTTGCATGTGTATCAAACAAGCCGTGGGGGTTGCCAACCGCCTGTGTAACCTCTCGGTGGGAGAGCTGAAATGTAATTTGGGGATATGTGGTGGTTCTCTGCAGCACACCGGGGGTCCCAAGCTTGTCGATCTCTCCAGCCCAAAGGCAAAGGTGTGTCCATGCCATAGGGCACGTCTCTGGGATTACTGTCCTTGATCCCCACTGATCTGTGGCTAGCTGTCAAATAAACTGTTGGAAGCGGAGGAAGAAGAAGAAGAAGAAGAAGAAGAAGAAGAAGAAGAAGAAGAAGAAGAAAATATATAAGATAGATCCATTGAAGGTTCACATACCACAGAGTAAAGAGTATGAGAGAGAAAGCAGATAGACAGAGAGATAGGAGTATAGAGATTGAGAGAAAAGAACATGATTGAAATGGAATGGGAATGCACAAGGATATCCAAGTAGAGCGTGGATGTGTGTGACAGGGGGAGCGTGTGTGTGTGTGTGTGTCGAGGAAAAGGAGAGAGAGAGAGAGAGAGAGAGAAAGAGAGCCAGATGAATTGACTCCTGTCTAGCTGCCCTGATAAACGGCTGGAGATGTGAAAGGTGAAGTGGGGGGTTATGGGTACAGACGGTGATCGCTCTTTGAACAAGCCCAGCGTAGACATGTCACGACCTATGGCAGCTGCGGTTGATATTAACGTCAATATCTCTACCTGTGTGTCTATCGTAGGGGATCTTTCACTGTCTTACTTTATACTTTTAAAGAAAATATATTTTTTATGGGAACTACCTTCGAATCAAGAAAACACTTTTAGTATACTATGTAGGAGAAAAGGATAGTCTACCGAAGCAATTTTAAAAAGAGCTTTGTGCCGGTACGATACAGATCCCTTTTGTTTGGCAAGTAAATATAGAATGATGGCAGTGTTAGGCAAAAGAATACAGGAAGTTAAGGAGAATGTTTTTTGGCAGCTTTCAGGGGGCATCAGAAGCTGCCATAGGTGCTGCCAAGTATGGCGTATCGCCCCCTAAGTGCTGAAGGAATCCATAAAGATAAGGAGAGATAACCGTGAAGGCACAGGAAGAGAGCAGTAGACATACCTGGAGTGAAAGAAGGCGAGACTTCCCGAGAAATACAAAACATAGCCCATGCAGAAACTCGACTCTGGCCCTCTTCCAGTGGTGGCCACACACACACACACACACACACACACACACACACACACACACACACACACACACACACACACACACACACACACACACACACACACAACTTACTTCAAAGCTGGCTGCGCGTTTGAATCGACGCTGCTCTTTTGTTTTTTCGCCTCGCTATCATTGCCGTGCCTGTGTGTCCGTCCTCACATCAAAGCTACAGGGTAAAATGTTACACATTAGAGAGTAACCCGGTCTAAGCAGAAGCCATTAACCCCAGGCTCCTGTTACACACCCTGTAGCCCCCACCGACCCCGCCCCCTCGCAAGGGCAGGTTCAACTAGCCTGAGGTTAGGAAGGGCAACGCACACACCCAACGGCTAAGTTTGCCGACATACATAGCACAGGAATGCACACACATACATACACATCATGCGAAGCCATGCCCTGCGAACAGGAGCTGACACAGTTTCAAGTTGGAGGAGTATCAGTTCCACGACAGCGATGACCTCAATGCTGTTTTAAGAGAGAGAGAGAGAGAGAGAGAGAGAGAGAGAGAGAGAGAGAGAGGGAGAGAGAGAGAAGAGGGGAAAGTGGTCTGGAGAGAGTGAGGCCTGAGTGACATTAGGAGAGGTCAAAGGTTAAAGCAGTGACAGCCACAGTGGAGACCAGCAGACCGTCATTGGGCCGACATGAGCTGTTGAAGAGCTAGTGACCCAGGAAAGTTATTATGTACCCTGACTGAGCACACACACATACACACACACACACACACACACACACACACACACACACACACACACACACACACACGCACAGTGGTTAAAACTGCATGTAAACAAGCACACATTGCAGTGACACAATGGTGCACACAGTTACTCTCAGGGACACACACCCTCACGCACACACACATGCACAATAGAAGGTGCTTTGAGGCCCCAGACAGGCTGTCGTCTGGGAGCTGCCAGTAGATTACCTAAACAAACAACCTAAAAATACCTTCCTTTTTGCACCCATAAGTCGACCCTTTCCAACCCCTCCTCGTAACCCCAGCACGCCACTTCTGAGAAACCGACAAGGTTGATGTTAAACTTTACCCCCCGAGACCGCAGGCAGCTAGGTAATTAAAGCTTTTGTATGCATGTTTCTGCACACGCGTTAAGTGTTGACATGTGTGTTCACTCCGAACACGTCACGTGTGTTGGAAGTGTTTTTGAAAGTGCTTTGTTTTTTGATCTCATCATATAGGGACGCAGCAGACTAGAACCCCCCCCCCATCTTTTTGGGTCAGTCTATGCTAAGAATGAAACTTAGTCATACCCTCCAATGCAACGTATTATTTGGGATTGTTGGGTAATGACAGCATGCTGGAACCATTTTCTGGTACCATCATAGCCACCTGAGGTCACACGTCTGTGGGAAGCAGGGTGGAAACATTGAGAGGGATTTTAGAGTTGGACAATAGACTGAACGTATCAAATTATAGGCATTACGGCTTGAATCTCATTTTCTATTTCAATAAATAACTGACACTAAGCACCCACATTGCACCCTTTTTTAACTTGACATACTGTAATTAGGCGAGCCGAGGCAACATGAGCATACAAATGTGTTCATAGATGCAAAAAAGATGCATGGGTAACAGGAATTATTCAGTTGGTTGCTCTGATACACTTTAGACGTTCACTTTTTATGAGACAATTGCTAACAAAATAGCAATTGTTTTAGGGATTAATCAGAAGATTAAACATTTAAAATCCATTCCTTAGCCTTTTTTCTTTTTCTAATATGATGACCAGGCAAGGAGAAAGATTGTCCGTTCATTTTACTGAGCTACAACACTCTAATACTGTAAGCTCCCAGCATTTGACCACTTGTTGCAGTTGTTTCAAACCTGGATAAGACATATACGACATGTTAAGGCAATTATAATCAAGTATATCTCAATGGCACAATCCCCAAATCTTACATGCAATCGAAACTTGTATAACAAAATCAATATCATATTGATAAATTGCCCAGCTCTATAATCTGTACAACGCATGCTATGGAAGCATGAATCAAAATCTACCATGGACACATAGAAACGTGACAAATCTACTGTGTTGTAAGTTTTGCATTGTGTGGGGGGGATTTTAGTGATGTGTTATGTATTTATGCTGCAGCGCGACAGGGTTTACCCTTGTTTACAGAATTGGATATGAGGCCCCATTGAGACTGCTTCCCTATCGCTTCCTCTTCCTCTTCACCTATTCTTGGTTGTGTTCTCCTCACACATCCTCCCTTTTCCTGGCCCTATTCTCCCCGACTGGCTGCGGGGAGAATAGTTCAGCTCTCCTGATTGTTTAACGGTGTGTGCTAAACAGTGTTCCCTAGCATAAACAGCATTAGCATATCCCCCCCACCTCCCACCTCCCACCTCTCTCCCTGATTTATTTTTCATAATCGAATCCAAACGCGTCTCTTTTCATTGTAAACAATGTCAGGAAAAGCGTGCTAGATACACACAGGCCTGCTCGCACTCACATGCAGGAGCAGCACACATGTCCAACAGGAGACTCAAGTCCCCGGGGACCTTGGGGCCGAGACAATACCTTGACGGAGTTTGTTTACCTCCCGTCGTCCCTGCTGTGCTCATGTCCCTTGCATACACAAAGCCTGTTTGGTGAAGGAGCATCGTTTTGTGTGTTCTGCACGCATGGTACCGCAAAAGTGCCTCGGTGTAGTCCAGAGTGGCCTTTGAATGGCTCTGTTTGCATACCTAAGAGTGTGCAGGTGTGCAGAGGTTTGTAAGCCTCTGTTTGTGTGTATATCTCTGTCTGGTTTGCCTTGAATTAAAGTCCATTAGCCACCTGCTGTGCAAATCTTAGGTCACAAAAGGTCCTCACTGATTTGGCGCTATGCCCAGCATTGGGTAGTGCCACCCTTGGGGACCTAGCATGGGTGCTAAAGTGGAATCTAGGTGGCCTCCCCTACCCGATGTAGCCAAGTCAAACAGTGTTCTACCAAACAAAGAGGCCTATACCGCTCCCTGTTCTGTCATTCTCTTGAAGCTTTATGTAATTGTATTATTTTTCCTCACATACACCTTCAGTACCCTGGTCTCATTTATTTATTAGGAGTGGTCTTATCCAATTCTGAAGTGGCTGGGTGGAATGCTTAAGATTTTAGCGATATAACCATTGTGCTAATATTCCTTGTTAAGGCCAGTCTAGAGGAATTAGGGAGGAAGTTGAGGCCTACGTGTCAATAAGAACGTGGAGACCTTGGTCTGCAGGAAGCCTTCAGAACAATATTTCAGTTTTCGTCAGTTATGCAATCCAAACGGTAACAATGTGTAGGTGGCTCCTTTCTTAACAGCAGCTCTACATTGGAGCAGGGAATGGTTCGTTAAGCTTGTAAATGAACACAAACCCTGTTATTTATGCAACAGACCGTTTTCCGAAAGGGGTTGTACACTTTTTAGGTTGTGGACATAAAACGTGCACATTTCAGATGGCACTAAATTTTTGTAAAAATTCAAATTGTTTCCAACCTTTTCTGCTCATCTGCTCCTTTGGCTGCTGCCCCTATGTGTCAGGTAGAGACATTTTAATTAGGCCAGTGTGGTGGGTGGCTCTTTTGGTGATGGATTGGTTGCTGCTGAAAATACAGTTATAAATCATCCGGCGTTTGACAGACAAACTGCTGGCAACTCACTCGCCCTCCCCCCTGGCACTGGCCAACGTTAGCAAAGCTGCTGTGATTGTCAGCAAAGGTAGGCATGTGTGTTATGAACGTCGTTAGCCTCACTGGCTTTTGTTCTTGGCCTTCATTAACACCAGTCAGGATGTCAACCCAGACGCGACTTTTTGGAGTTTTGCATTTTAAAGGGTGGCACCTCTAGTACGGGACCTTGTCCCCCCTATATGTCAAGGTTAAGATGTGTGACGAGTGTTATCTCATCAATCATGGTGATCAGTTTTCGGTGGCCGTGTGTCCCTCATCCATCACACTGATGGCTTCCGCTGGCCGTGTGGCTACGCGTCGCCGTCAGGGCCCGAGGTAATTAATAACCCCCAACTGACGGAATTAATGAGTTAACCTGCTCCACTCTCCTGCTGTTCTCAGTGACAGATGCTAACGGTCAGCGGCTAGTTATCCACGCTAATATGCCACTTGCTCAGGTGTATTGATGCTGGGTGGTGTTTTAGTATTTGTATGCAGGTCTGAATGGGAATCAACAAGATAGTAGGCCTAGGTGATTTCAGTTTTGAGTCCAGTTTTGGACTGCATGCCATAGGGTAAACAAAGCCGTCTTAAGAATGGTAATCCTTTTTTCAGCAGGAGTCTCACCTGTGCAAAGAAACTGCTTTCCACTGGGAGAAAAGCAAGAGAAAAATAGATAGAAGAGACACAAAGGTTGAGGGATATGGCAGAATGGCAGCTTGAATAGCGTTTGCTGGCTCCTTTAGGTGCAGGAGAAGGAGACTCTCCTTGCCCTCAGGTCCTGAAAGCCGATCGCTATTTTTTTTTAAAGAGCGTCTTTGTGAGGACGCCTGTGACTGCTCCTCTGAAGAGCGCTCGCTGTCTGTTGTGACTTAGAAAGAGTGGCCGAGTTTTCATCACCCATAGAAGATAAAGCACCGCCTTGAAAGGAGAGAAAATGCAATAGTTTGAACTTAATTCTCTCTTTTTGATTGTAAGAGAGGCCAATTGTTCTGCCTGGGCAGGCCTGGTTATTGTGGGCAGGGTTTTTTGGATGGCTATTGTAGTGCAAGTTTGCTCTCAAGCTTTCAGTCCCCAGTGTATTGGATACTTTGTTGTGTGTAGGCTGCAGAATAGCTTGCCTCTCAGGCTTTGCATGCGGGTCACTCAAGGTGGGCTGCATTGTGTGTGTGTGTGTGTATGTGGGTAGATGTTGTTGCTGTATTTGGCTTCAGTATAGGGAGCATCTTCTGCTGTTCGCAACCTGGGTGTGTAGGTTGTTGCTATACTGAGATGAAAACTTAGTCGTAGATTTCAAGCAATACAGAATGACTGTGAGCCTTACTGCATTATATTCCATTATAATTGTGTCACCGGGAACTTGCATGTTGTCTTTTACAGAAATAAACACATTTTCCCCCGAAATTTATGCAAATTGGTGCATACAAATTCACCAGAATGCAGGGAAATAAAGTGTTTGACACTGAGAACTTTCTGGAGGAGGAACCCCAGCTTAATGTAGTCCTCTCCAATTTTGAAACGTAATCAACGCCCTTGTTAGCAGGGTTTTAGTAGGCTCACTTGATACACTTATCATTGTATCATTAGCTTTCGTACCCTCCTATTTTTTTATCAGATGGCTGCGTCAACGGTTTTGTCTTGAACATAAGTTCCCGTTTTCCCCTCCCCTCACGCGGCACAACCAATTCAGCCAGCAGAATCCCCTGCACACGGGACCAAACTACTCATTAACTCACACAAACCCCTCTCCCTCCACCCCTATTTACCTCCTTTTCCTCCAAACGTGCTTTAGCTTTAGAGACAACAGCGATGGTGATGGGGCGGGGGGGAAAGGCTGACAAAAGAGGAAAAAAAGACTAAAGCCAGCTGAGGAGGATTGAATGAGAGAAAGAGCTGCCAGGGGTAGAAAAAGGGGGGAAGAATGCGATGTCCCCCGGTCTATGAGGGATTCCATTTTTTTTTTTTTTTTTTTTTGCCTTTTCAGAATAGAACAGTAAGTCACCAGTCTCTTTGTCTGCCTTTGATCTCTCAGCTCAGGGATTTGGCACCTGACAAACCCCTCTCTCTGTCTGAAAGGAGGCCTGCCGAGAGAAAGCCTAGGAGAGTGGGAGAGAGAGAGAGATAGATAGAGAGAGAGACAGAGAGAGAATGAGAGTGAGAGAGAAACAAAAATCAGTCGAGGTTGGAGAGCGGCAGGGCGAGAAAAAAAAAGAGACAGTATATAAAAAAGATGGTGTGGAAAAAATGGGTTAGAGCTTTGAGAGCTGCATGAAGAGGATATGATGATGAGGGCTGCTCTGCACAGATCCCATAAAACTAAATACATGTGTGTTCACGTGTGTCTGTATTTGCGCCCGTGTGTGGCTTTGCCAGGCCTGCTGGCCCGGACAGTGATAAATCCAACGAGTTTTAGGGGAAGATTCCTCTCCGAAAGCCGCGGTATCATTCATGGACCACCCACAACTTGCGGCCTCATCCCTCACACACACACACACACACACATACACATATACACACAACACACACACACACACACACACACACACACACACACACACACACACACACACACACACACACACACACACACACACACACCCCTAATAGGAAGCAAACTCCCCAGCCTTTTTACTTGGAGATGTCTTCTTCTCGCAATTGCTCCTTTCTGCGGGGCAGTTGCTGCTATAAACAAGCCCTCATATGTTGACATCACATTTTCAAACACAATTTCTGAAATGCAGAGCTTGGAACCACAGATAAATATATGCCAGTGCATGTCTATGGCACAAACAGGGATTTTAGAGTTGTTTTTTTTTGCGGGGACAGCCTGTGGGGGACTCTGAGGTCAGCCTGGGACAGCTTAATAATTGACGAGCGAAAAACTCATCAAGCGTGCACAGTTTGAGGTAGGGCTGCTCTTAAGACTGTGTCCCCTTAAAGAGGCTCGGGCCCAAAGGCTGTGAAGCATGGGACTCAATTAACTCTCCTTACAGCTTTTAGCCAAAGAGGGCATAGTCCCTAGCAGCTGTTTGACCCCACTCTCAACTCAGGAGGCACTTTCCTGGTCAGCGCACATGTACAAACCCCTCACAGCAACTTTGTGTTTTGTCACCTGAAGCGGTCACAACCCTCTTAAACAATACCCACAAATCCCAGCGTCCTTCAGTCTTTCCAGTGATGAGAGCGGGGAGTTGAAAGATTGCTCCAAAGATAGAGAGATAACACAAAGCGCCTCCTGACTAATCTCCCCCCCTTTAAAAAAAAAAGGATAGAAACGGAGGCTTCACGCCCCCCCTGCAGGCTACAATCAAAGGGACCCTTAGCTTAGCATTAGCAAGTGAAGCGTCAGGGATTTAGCCCTGATTGAGTGGGAACGGGCAAAGAATGGCCCAGCAGGTACCAGCTAGCCTGGCTTCGGTTAACGCCAAGGCTACGCTAATCCAGCTGCAAGCGGCCGCGGGGGGAAATAGCCCAACTATATTACGCCTCCAAGAGAGGGATTTCCCCGTATTTTAGGGGTCGGTCGGTGGAATGTGTGTTTTTGTTGGAGGACAGACTTCCTCCTCACCACAGTGTGTGTGTGTGTGTGTGTGTGTGCGGATAGGCTTTTTGATTTGATTTCTAGTGTGGTGAACACATGTGGGAGTTTGTTTATGGGACTCTTTCTTTTGTATGTAGTGTAGGATCCCCTGATGTATTTATGACTTTGGCATTGAAATCCATACCTTTTTCAAATTCACTTTTAGATCTGGTTTGTGTATGTGCTCGTGAAGACAGCACGGCTCTGTGTGTGTGTGTGTGTGTGTATGTGTGTGTGTGTGTGTGTGTGGTTAGGGGGGGATCACTTTACCCTTGCAGACTATGAGTGTGTAATTATCTGATTTATATTGGGTATGAATTTACCCATCTGTCTCCAATGGGTCTTTTTACATCATAACAAGACACACACACTCACACACACACGCACACACCCTCACACACACCCACACACACACACGCCCCCCCCCCCCCCCCAAACACACACACCAACACACTGCCCGCTCCACCAAAACCCAAAAACCACCGACCCTCCGGCCCCACTTCCATTTGCCGCCCATTGCCGCCATGCACACGGGCAGCCTCACTGACTGGCAGGTTATTTAGTCCAATCGGTGTCGCGACTGACTACGCCGCACCTCTCAGAGAATTGTTCTTTTGTCCTCTTCTTCTGGTTGAGCGCTTGGAGGGTTGAAATAGAACCCCGCTCGGCTTCCCCGGGCCATTATAGAAACGGATAGATTAGGGAGAAACTCCTTGAAACACGAGCCCTCCAATCAAACTGTCACTCAAAGGAAAGTCGAGCACTGTCGCCAAAAGTAGGAAAAGTGTCACTTAGGTTACCATTTCAGACAGAGGTGTGTGTGTGTGTGTGTGTGTGTGTGTGTGTGTGTGTGTGTGTGTGTGTGTGTGTGTGTGTGTGTCTGATTGTGTGGACGTGTATGTAATAGCGCCCACAGAGGGAAAACAACCTTGTGAGAGTGACAGAGGTCCTGGTGCGCCAAGTGTGGTGGCATTTGTTTGTTAAATGGTCTGAAATGCCAATGGCTCTGGTTTCATTCATATCTCACCCAGTAGAGCGTCATTTAAATTTGTGAGTAAAGACAAGAGGTGGTTATTTGAGATTCTCTTTTCTGTCAGAGAAGAAAAGGCATCATTTACTTCTGTTCTGTTGTTTTTTGATACAAAAAAATGCAGGTTGGTGAGAAAGGGGAATAGGGGGAGAAAGCAATGAAGGTGTAAAATGAAGACATAAGGAGGAAGGATTGGGGGAGAGACAGACAGTGTAAGCCTCAGGGCAACATATTATTTTCCTGCTGCTAATTGGGGGGAAATCGGCAAGATCACAGAGTTCTCTTCTTCCTCTCTACCGTCGGAAAACTATTATTTGTCAAGTGCAATGCAATGGCAACGTTCTCTGATTACCATACACTACTATCATGATCATTTGGGATGCTTTTTTCTGGATGTAACTTCTGATTTGATATTTTTTTAATCAGAGATGGCAATGGCGATTTGTCTTTTAGTCATATCATAACTATAAAATATAACATCTTACCACATATTTGGATGGATTAAATTGGATTGAGATTACTTTTTGTCTAGCGCGACACACATTTTTGGTTTGGAGTGACATTTTTGTAGAGCTCCACTTTGATTTATCACCTAAGCCCTGCACAACTAATTTGCATCAGCCTGAGTTTTACTTTGTGTTTTGATTGTGTAAAGTATGCTAATGGCCTAAGCTTAGATGGTTGCCTTTGTGTGAGCATTTTAGCATGCTGACAATAACATAATACCACCTTGCACTTCTAGCATGGCTTTCGACTGAGTCTTGCCTCCAAAACCTTCCTCTCTACTATTAGGCCTCAAGTGATTTACCTGATTTACTTGTGTTTCAAGTCAAAGTAGTACCCAGTTGATGTAGCATGTTGACATCACATCTAAGCAAAGCTAACCCCTCACCTCTGTTGTCCTTGTTATCTTTTCAGCCTGTAAGATCGGTTACTTCCGGGCCTTGGCCACCGACGGCTCCTGTTCCAAGTGTCCTCTCCACAGCTACTCCGTCAGGGAGGGCTCCACCTCCTGCGTCTGCGACAAGGGATACTTCCGCTCTGAAACGGACCCCGCATCCATGCCTTGCACCCGTAAGTACACTCACATGTAACACATATATACAGTTCATTGCAATGCATAGGAATTCCTAACATACAGTTATGTTTGACTTGTAAGGCAGGCTGAGATTCACATCGATTTGGAGAAAAAAAAACAGATTGAGATATATTGCTAAGCAGGCAGGCTGTAAACTGTATTAATAACCGGTCAATGACACACACACACACACACACACACACACACACACACACACACACACACACACACACATACACACACACACACACACACACGCACACACACACACACACACACACACACTCACACACTGTTTTTTCTTTTTCCTAAACATGGTCATGAATTCTGTCTGTTTCTCTCGCTCTCTACCCAAATTACTCCGCCTCACACACGCACACACACACACACACACACACACACACACACACACACACACACACACACACACACACACACACACACACACACACACACACACACACACACACACACACACACACACACACACAAAGCCAGTCTTTCTGCAAACATAAAGAGAGCAGGCCGCTGCCTGGTTTAATAGGTGTCTTTTGATTCCAGGTGGTACTTAGTGATCAGTCATGGTGACAGAGAACTAATGAGGGTATAAACCACTGCATCCCACATTCACACTTGCACACACAGAGAGACTGCGAAAAAAGAAGAAAGAAAAAAACAGAGCAGTGGAGGGCGAGAACGATATCACATAGAGATGAAATGTTAGTAGAGCTGGAGATGTGTGGAGAAAATGAGTAAGGTGTTTGTGACAGAGGAAGGGGGATACGGTGGCAAGGAGGAATGAATGGGAACTCTATACAGTGCTGCATTTCTCAGTGTGTGTCTCCACTTTGCCCCATCAGGCTCTGTGAGTCAACCAATGGTGAATCTCTTTCTTCCCATCATCGGCCCTGACTCAGCGGGACTGCGACAAGAAATATTGTTAACAACTCTATTCCATTTTAAGACCTAATTCCCTCTCTGAGTCATTGGAACTGGGAGATAATAATATACACAAAACGGAGGAGCAAAGCCCAACACTCTCATTTCCCAGGAACATTTTAAGTATAAATACTGACACACATGACAGACTTTTTTTTGTGTATGAGTGAGTATGTGTCATAAAACAAATTTTGAACATCTGTTAAGTCGCTCAGATCATAGTTGGCACGCCGTTTGGGCCCAAATGATCTGTCAAGTTCCTGTGGATTCATCACTCAGCGAAACAGTTTATTGAATCAGACGAGCCCCCGCAGCATAACATTTAGCTGTCTCTTAAGCAGCAAACCAACTGAAAGGGCCTCTAATTACGCCCCCACGCATTACGGTCTGTGCAGTATCATAAACAAAGCTCCATTGTCGCATTTGATCAGACATACGAGTACTTAGCCTACATTTTCTCCCTTAAACGCATGTGATTGTTACATTCTGGCTACCTTGTTGGTGCTAGATGCTAATTGTTTAGCTAATTTTAGCTCACTAAAGGCTAAAATATTTAACTTAGTGAAACACATTGAAAATATTTTACCTATCCGTTGTACGTCATGGAACTTATCATATGAACTGGCTTTATTTGTGTGTTGTTTGAACATATCTCTACAACATGATGGCACTGTTACAGCGTGGAGCTGGTGACATCACCTCAGCCTCCAGGAAGTTGTGATTGGCTTGTTTCACAGTTTTCTAATGTTTTATGGACCGAAAGATGTATTGATTTATTAAGAAAATAATTGGCAATTGAATCAATAAATTAAATAATTGTTAGTTGCAGCCATTTCTCCACTGATTCTTTGATCAGACAAATATGACTTATACTTGAATTTTAGCTCAAAACATAATCAAAGGCAGCATATTATATTTTCAAAAACTGGGTATTCACAATTTATTTTAGCCAGATATATTTTTTTTAAATAAAACCAAAGCCTAACTACTATGTCATACCCCTTACTGTTTGGTCACATCACTAATATATTAAGTTACCAGCCCTGTTTTAATGAATGAGCTGGGAGCTCCGTCCCCATTGTCCTGTTAGCGAGGCATTTGAGTAAGGCATGCTGCAAGCAACAGCTGCCAAAGCTCATTACTTGGGTTATTTTATAGGAGCCTGCTATGCCATCTCTACTATACGCTCAAGGCTCCACACTCAGGAACTCAACATTAGCTGGAATCTCTCAGCGACCTTTAGCCCCGCCTCGTCAGACGGTCAACATCTGATCTCTGAACTCCAGGGGCGGATCTACCGGGGTGGCATGGGGTGGCAACTGCCACCCTAAAAAAAAGCCTTGCCACCCCAGCTGCCACCCCAGTTGGCAGCGCCAAATTAAACATTTATTTTTGGCTGTTAAGAGACATTTACGAGCGCGAGTTTCAAATTTCCGACTGCAAGTGAATGTAGCCAGGTAATATTGCCCCACCCCGATCCCCCGCGACCCACTCCCGAGACTCCTAACCGCTCCTAACGGCACTGATTTTGAATACAAGGAAGGTGTGCGAGAGACGGATCCAAACCTCTCTAGACTAACGAAGCAAGCAGCACAGGAGAGACTACACTCTCCAGGTATTACTGATCAACTGTCTATCTATGAAGAAATGACAATAATGAGAAAAGAGCAGGGCTAATTGAGTTGTAGTTTTCCTATAAAGTTAATATGCTGCTGTGTGGTGACAATGACTAGAGGTTAATAATAACGTTAGGAACTCGTGAATGCCTCGGAAAAACTACAATAACGTTCACATCAGCGAAGATTGTGCACTACTGTAGGCTACTGATCCAAATTCCACAACTCATTACTTGTGTTACAGTTTAGTAGGCTACAATATTTATTCATTTATATTTGGTTGCTCCACCTCAAGTCAGCCCAGGCAGGACAGGATAGTTAAGTTTCAGTTTCGTTTTTCATCTCCGTGTCGGACAGCTGTTCGCTCAGCTGAAGGGCTCGAGCCTCACGGAGCAGACAGCGCGAGTCAGTCTAAAAGTCAGCGAGGATCACGCTCACAAATCAAAAAGCTAAATTATAAAATAAAGCTATCTCTTCCTCCCTCTGTCCACTGCACACTTAGGGTGTATTCACACATGGAAAGTCTGTTAGTTCACTTGCTTTGGTCCAGACCAAATAGAATTTAGATTTGTTTTGTTTGGTGTGGTCCACTTTCATATTGCCCCTTTTGCAAGTGAACCAGCATTACGAAGCAAAACCACACGTGATCTGAGGTCATTCATTCATTGGACAGACATTCTGGGGTGGAGAGAAGCAGGAAGAACGAAGTGCGAATTTATCATTGATATAATATGGGGTTAAAAATAATAAAAAGGCCTACATCTACCCTATAAATAAAGAAGAAAAACATCAAATTATTGTTGTTTCATATGGTTATAATATGTAGCCCCATGTCAATGTCACGTTATGTGGCTTATAGCCAACGATGTGATAATTTTTACTGTATTTTTGCTGCTGGACGCGCGGCTCGCGAGGAATAGGCTCAAACTGACACACAGCTGATTAAGCTGTATCGGCTGGGTGTCGGCGCAGTTCAGCTCCAAACTGACACGGGGACAGTATTGACAGTCCCGTAGGGAAGACAAATAAAAACACACTTCATGCAAAGCGCAGCGTGAACCTGTTGGCACTGTAGGCTACGGGAGACGCTCCTCTCCATCTGATCGCTGAACACATCAGCATGTGTACGCGTCATTATCAACTGTAATATTTTCGCTCGGGGCTCCCGGTCAAACCACAACTAATCTTCCTAACAATGGCGACAACAACACTTTCCCAAAATGTGAAGCTGATGGCGATTTATTAAAAAAGAAAATAAAGAAAAGGCGCAGTGCTTCCCGCAATTGGGTCGGATCGAGTCCGGCCAAATTCACACCACATACGAACTGCAGCAGAGTGCGTTTTGAAGCGCATCGAGACCACCTCTTCAGCTGGGTCTCGGACCGCTTGTTTGGTCCGCCCCCGAGTGCGATTGCTGTATTCACACATGTCTGAAAGATGCGCACCGAAGGCGGAAGTGCATCTGAGTTCGTTTCAACCGAACTAAACACGGCATGTGTGAATACACCCTTAGTCACTAGTAGCTTAAAGGAAATACATGAGGATTAAAACCTCATTTTGCACTTTATTATTTTTGAATATTTGAAGATTGCAGGCAAGTAAAATACCACCAGCCACTACACTCTCAATGATAGACGTGAATAATCACTTCTTCTTTTTTTCTAAACCAATTTGTTTTTAACAATAGAGGAGAATAAATATTTGAAAGCAATACAGAATGCATGATATTACTGCATTGTATTCTATTCTATTGTTGTCACTGGGAACCTAAATGTTGTCAATTACTTTACATAAACTTGATGCAAACAAATTCACCAGAATGCAGGAAATTAAGTGATGAATGCTCAAAAATTTCTGGGGGGCACCCCCAGATCCCCCATTTAAAAGGTGTCCTAAACCAAGGTTTAATCATAACCTATACCCTTGAAATTCATTAATTATTTTGTTTAATTTTATCTATAGGCCTTTGTATAAGGCCTATAGATATATGTACTTCCTAATTCTTATCACACTATTTTAAATTAAAGTCTTAGGTTGTGCTTATGCTCATAATAACCACTAGGCCTATTTCTGTGTTGGACATTACTGAACCTCTTCCCATTTACAGTGTGTTTAACAGGTCACTGTTTGTGACCAAACATAGGAAAATGCCACACAATATTTTGATGAATAATTGTATCTGTATTGTATATACATTCTAGAATATTTGAATAACTTGATATTTGCACTCAAGTTAGACTGATGATTGACATCTGATGGGAGTATCTCATATTAACACAGACAAATACCAAAGACTCACTGTTAACTAAGTACTTATTGCAGCCCTATTTGCATAGCTTTTGAGCCCCATGCTGGTGTATTAGTGCAGGTGTTTGTTGTGAGGCAGGTAATGTAGTAATTATTCAGTAATAATCATTTTTAAAATTGTCTGACACCTTTTATGTTTAAATGTAAGGCTTCACTCGTGCTACAATACATTAAGTATTATGTTATTTAGTCAACATATCTAAATGTGGGGGCTTTCCCAAATACATATTTATTTATATGGCTTTAATTAAATCGGCATACTGTATATACATCCGCCACAGGTTGCCACCCCTTAAAATCTCCTGCCACCCTCTTGCCACCCCATGAATATTTTTCTAGATCCGCCCCTGCTGAACTCTCACCCTGTCTGTCGTCTGTTGTTTTCCTTCCTCATGCGTTTCTTTTCCTTTCTTTTTTTCTTTATACTTCTCACCATCGTTAGGGCTCTGTAATTACAGCTGTCACTCACCCATCCCTCCTCATCCACGCTTTGTTTTCTCTCACTCTCTTTTTTCTCAAAAAACCCACTCAAAGTCACGAGCACAGCTTATGAAGTAAAACAGAAAGAAAAAAACCCTCTTATTTGTAATTTCCCCGTTTGCCTTGCTGAAGGTCATGCTGGAAAAGAGCCAGCGTCTCTGGTAATTGGGATGTGCATGTGTGTCTGTGCGTGTGCATATGTGTGTGTGTGTGTGTGTGTGTGTGGAAGTGGGGAGGGGTAATTGAAAACGCTTTTCCCCTCTCAAAGCATGGAGTCTGGCGATGCAAGATGGAGATTAAAACGGCATAATTCCGTCATTGTGTGACTGTTTGTGAGCAGGCCTGTTGCTCCTGCTGTACATCTGTCAGCGCCTCTCTCACATCTTTGCTCTTTTGCAGCGTTTACTCTTTTGATCTCTGATTAATGCATGCTACGTTAGATTGAAAAAACCCAAAAAACTCCAGATGAAAAAACAAGACATAACTCAATGGTTTGACTCCCACACTTAGGATCATTCTGCCTGAGCCAGGATAAAAGAGTTAGATTACCTTTAAGAACAGATATGGTGTAGATTTTCCCTGCAGGGTTAGGGTTAACAACATAAAACATTAAATTACTTTCGATGAAGTAAAAAACATCCGACAATTGACAGCTCCGTTTGCTATACATTTTTTAAATATGTCCAGGGAAAAATGAGCAATATACAGGAGTTAATGTGAGTATAAATACACACACATACACCGCAGGGCAGTAATGAGGACCAGTGATAGACACCCGTGGGAGCTGCTTGCTCCGCTGCGCTCAGGTTAGAAGGAGGGGGCTGTTCTCCATTTTGGGGTTTGCTGTTGGGCCCTTGATGTGTTTCTCAGATTTTCCCCCAGTTTTCTTAGCGGCGGTTTTTGGTGGAGGAAGAGAGGGAGGGATGGAGTGAGGAATGAACCCAGAGTAGTGGAGGACTCGAGGGGGGCATTGAATGAATCCTAGCCGGATGGTAATAGCGGGCTCGATGTTCTTGCCAATTTAGCTCGCTCTCTATACTCTGGCCCTGCGCAACACTTGGGCTAACAATTACTGATGGAACGGGATAGAGTGAGAGAGGGATGAAAGAAGGATAGAATAATGGGAGTGCAGTAAAACAATGAAAAAGACAGATTAAAGAAAGGGGGGATATGGAAACGAAGGCGTGACAGGAAAAATAAAGAATTAAGGCTCTGAACAAATTGCAAGGCTGTTAAGTGAACGGAAAAGCAGAAGGGGGGGGGGAGGAATCACCAACTTTCTTCAGGAGAAACTCTCTTAACTCTCCCTATGGATTGCACCCTTAAGGACTGTGCATTTTAAGGCCATGTTGAGCTAACATTATACCGAGGGTTTGTGTGAGTGTTTTCACGCTCCCGTCTCCCCCCCACCGCTCTTTCTCCCCGAGGATTAATTACCGGGTGTCAGTCATACCCGACGGCTCTCCCACGCTCCCTTGCTCCCACAAGTGCATTCTGGGAGAGCGACAGGTATATACCGCCAAAGGTAGTGTGCGTGTGTGTATGTGCGGAGAATGCAGAAGGGAACGTTGACATATGGTGGAATGTGCTTAGACTTTATACAGTCATAAAGTTATATAGCTCCCCATGCAACCCTTGCTATAGTAACAAACAAACTAAATAATCTTCCTGAGGCGATGAAACACACACACACACACACACACACACACACACACACACACACACACACACACACACACACACACTCTATAAGTATCTTAGTGCTTCTGAGGGCACTGATGTCATAGCAAAGGAATACATGTTTTGAAATATGTCATGTGCTTTCATGCCAAGAGTTAGTTGAGAAGATCAAAACTGTCTGTATGCTAATTATGATGCTTGGTGAGCAACAGGTTAGCTCCAGTGTTTTCATCACTTTACCCTTGCGAAGACAAGAACCGAAAGAACAAGAGCAGCAACACAGGATTGATGTTATTATTACCTTCGTCCTGTTGGGTTTATGACGCCGTAAATCCAGACAACAGCCCGGGAATAGCTTTACAGTGTGTCTCAGGCAGTGCATCGTCCATGTGCGGAAAGGGAGTCGGGGTTAGTTGATCTTAGCACACTGACAAAAGCCACTGTTATAATGATGGTTGAGTGTAGACTATGGCACCTTAATTTAGAATCCCCATCTGTAACTTGTTCCCATTGTCTGCGAGGCAAACGGAGAGAGCGAGAGAGGTGAAAGAGCGAGCGAGGGAGGAAAAGTAGATGATGAGGAGGAAAAGCAGGGGAAATAGAGGGGGGAAGAAAGACAGCGCTTTATCATTATTCTTAATGAGAATGTATTAATAGGTTTTCTTTGAAGGCTGCGGCTGGTAAAGGGGGGAAGTTAAGCTAGGCTAATATTAGCACAGTGGGTCCATAGTGCATCCTTTCATCTCACTGCGGGTGTCTTGTGCTGCCAGTGAGTGACCTTTTGGGGTCATTTTCACTTTGCTGTCCCCTCCTGCCCTCCATCCATCAATCCTGACCGGCTCCTTCCATACCAATCAGAGGGTTTCTGCTTGCTTCCTGGTTTGAACAGACGGTGTTTGTCTTCTCCTTCTGTCCTTTTCAATCTCCCAATCCTCACAGCCGTACACAGCACTTCCACTCAAGCATTTGCTCATTTACCCCCTATCTAGACGTATGCTGACATACACAAGTCACGTCCATACAGTATAAATGTATGGTAGAGTGGTGGCATTCATCAAGGGGTAAAATTCTACTTCCTCATTAAAGCTGTAGAGCGTAACTTTAAAAAAAATATACAATGAATGTCAGTTTCATTCAAGCCATTGTGAAACCAGTTGGCACATGTTGATTGAGCCTATCGGTTTATTGTATTATTGTCTATTTCTCATTATGGCAGTGGTTTCAAACAGGTATTGCCCCCCCCCCCCCGACACTGGCGCAAGAGCTCAGAAAAATCTCGAGAAGCGCCAATGGAATGATTCAGTTGTGAATTTTTACTGCTATGAAAAAACCTGGTCGAAGAGCAGAAGGTATAGAATCCAATGCGCGATCACCTTAGTGTTGATGTTGTAATTTCTCAGAATTCCTCATGGGGGGCAACAGAAGTTACGCACTACAGCTTTAATTCAGCAAAACTCATGTACAAAAGCCTACTTATTCATCCTCGGGCAAACACATACACACACACGCACACACACACACACACACACACACACACACACACACACACACACACACACACACACACACACACACACACACACACGGTCCCCTCTGCTGCTCCCTGTGTCTCTGTGAAATCACTCATTGCCACTCTGCTCCTCCAAAAATAACACTGATAATTAATTTCCGTTGTGAAATGATTCGTCTGTGGACTGACTAGCTTTCATATTTCACCCTGCATCGATCCCTCCTCCCACCCCTCGGCCCCGCTCGCGTGCGCTTCATTAGTCAGAGAGAGAGACAGCACAGCCAGCGAGACGGGGAAAAACACACAGGCACGGAGAGAGCCAGTGAGGGAGAGTTAAGTCAATTACCGTCGCTTATGTTTGAAAGGGACGCAAAAAAACACATTAATTACAATAGAGCTGACATGTAAATTGGGACTGATGAGCAGCCGAGTCTGTGTCACACATCTCCAGAGCCCGGTCCCCCATTGCACATAAGACTAGAGTGGGTATAGGCCAGCAGTACATCAAAGCAAGGGAACTTAATAACAGGGTCCAAAGCAAACTTTGTCTAAAGTTATTGAGTGGGTGCCATAAAAGCCCCACTGTTTAGCAGCAGGCTCTCGGGCGCTCTGCCACCTCCAGCTGATTCGACATATTGAATGGGAAAGAAATCTGCCGGCCTATTGGATTTCAGTTAACGTGCTGAATTAACTTGAGGTGAAATGGTATCCTCCCCTCGCCGCAACGGACAGGACATTAAAAGGGAATTCAAGAAGCCCTCGGCTCCCAGTGTAGGGACAACCCAGTCAATTGAACATTTACATATTTTGATATATGTACGGAAAGAATCCATTCCCTGCAGCGGAGGCTGAATTCCCCCAAAGCTTATTGTTGGTATTAAAAAATCACCAATTTGTTTCATTTTCCTCTTTAAAAAACTCTTTAATGTGATCCGAGAAAATAACGTCTCTCTCCCCGCACTCTATTTCTCAACAGCGGCCAACCACAATGGATATTAGTGTAACTCTGTACCTGCTTAGCATTTGGCTTTTTCGAAACCACCGACTGGTAATAACATCAGCTCTTTTCTTTCCTCCTCCATACACACACACACACACACACACACACAGGCCCTCCGACGGCGCCTGTCCACCTCATCTCCAACGTGAACGAGACCTCGGTGAATCTGGAGTGGACCGTGCCCAGGAGCAACGGAGGGCGCCAGGACTTGACATACAACGTGGTGTGTAAGCGCTGCACCCCCGACGGCCGGCGCTGTCAGCCCTGCGCCAACAACATCCACTTCAGCCCCCAGCAGCTGAGCCTGAAGGGGACTAGGGTGTCCATCAACGAGCTGCAGGCCCACACCAACTACACCTTCGAGGTGTGGGCCGTCAACGGAGTCTCCCCTCAGAGCCCAGGACCGGAGCAGGCCGTGTCAGTGACAGTCACCACCAACCAGGCCGGTAAGAAGAGCTTTTATACCGTATGGGTGGTTTGGAGTGTGAGGGGGGATTCACGTATACATTGGGTTAGTGGAAAATGAGGTGGTGGTAAGGGGAAAAGGGAAGTGTTTGCTTCCAGAAGTTCAAGGTAGTGTTTATATAACATACAACATACGATGACCGTGAAAACTACACAGTTTGCATGCAGGTGTAAAATAAGGACATATGTTTACTTTAGTTAGTTCGTCATAACATTGCACCTTGAACTTGCATCTATACAGAGGATCAGTCGGTGTGACGTAACTTCCAAAGAGCAATGGATTGTGGGTCAGAATCGCCCATAAAGAAATGCTGATTTCCACGCTAAAGATTATGATAGGATGCAGCAGGGCATCCAGGGTTTCTTTCATCATGCTGCATTTGACCACATGTATTGGGACATCGTAAAAATGTTTCTTTCATACTACATAGCTGGGAAGTATAGGTATTTTACCACAGCCGTTTTGAAAACCTTCTCATATAGGACCAATATGCATTTTGACATCTGTTCCCTGAAGATCAGCTGTAGTTAACTAGTTAACCTTTTAGTGAGCATCCAATAGCTAGTCAAAGTATTACATCAAAGAAGGTTTTAGCTTCCCATAAGGGACTGGTGTAGTATTGATTAATACAAGAATAAATAAGGGTTATGTCGATCTGACTGGAAGTGGGGAACACTGTTTGACGTGAGAAATTGACATAGCAATATATCTTTCAACCCACTGAACATGTCATGGTTAAACCCAATGAGAAACTGCACATGACCTGTTCTTATGCAATATTTATGTGTTTGGCTTCAAGGGGTTCAGCATAACAGGCCTAGCATTACTCTACAATTAGTTAGTTATGGAGGAAGTAATAAGGTAATGGGAATAATTAAACACAACTTCTAACTTCATTATAACACGTTTTAATTTTTGTTATACAAGTTAAACCAAACTTTAACCTTACGAAAACCTGAGATTGAAAGTTGATTTTTGAAATTGACAACATCAGTTAACAGATACCATCTAATCTCAAAGTCTCCACAGTAGTTTTTTTTTTAGCTTTTGATCGCTTCAAACAACCGCCTTAATGGTTTGGTTTGATTAGGACATCTCCAGTACTTTACTAGCTAATCTATGTTAGCTTCCTGACTTGTCTGTGTTAGCATTTAGTGTGTGAAGAGTGTACGTTGGTGGAGAAGCTTTGTAGCTGTAGTAGAGTAGGAGCTTATATTTGATGCAAGGCACAGGGTTGTTACACTGAGCGCTTGAAGTGTGTTTTTGGGAGCCAATCTGCATGTCAAAACATGCTTATGAAAGCTGTAAATAATTTGGGTGAAGCCTGGATGATTACTGAGGAGGATGATGGATTCTCTGCAGTGGGAAATGATTTTTCTGCAATATTTCACTGGAGTTTTGCATAATTAGGCACGGGAAGCCAAGGCTGAAGATAGGGGCAACGTGCTATATTTAGCCTCCCCAGCTAATGAATTAGATGAGTTGTATTGATCTGTGGAGGCTTCATTACAAATGCTGCTAGATTGTGTGTGTGGGTGTGTGTGTGTGTGTGTGTGTGTGTAGGTTTGGAGGGGTGTAATTATCATGGTAGAATAAACCAATGAATACAGCCTCTCCTCCAGGGCTAGAGAAGAGCCCTCTAGCCCGGAGGTGCGTTCAAAGCCTCCCATTGTTTTGTCATTTAGCCATTTTGTAACTGGTTGTTGTGCAAATGGATTCTACGACCCTGGACCCTTTCTCTTCATCCCTCCCCTGCCCTCCTCCACTTATAGCCAATCATTACTTTGCTCTTCTTTACTGCCCCGCTCTTGGGTGGCAAGCTAAGTGCCTTTTTGTGTTGTTTTTCTCTTTTTTTTATCACTAATTTCCATCCCTGGGAAAAGCGAATATCTTGAATAGGGTCTCGGACTGGCAATTTAAGGGCGCAGTGGCATGATTTATCAGCTGGGGTCAGGGAGATAGAGATGAATAGATGTGCTGCTCTGTGGGAGAGCCGCGAGGCCTGCCAGACAGGCATGTGTGGGGGCTGTAATGGAGCACACCCCGGAGTCCAGAGCCAAGGGCTCGTAATAGCATGTCAGTATGGTCACACACTGACGCACGGTCACTCCAAAGTGCACACTGTCACACAAGGATTCATACAAAGACATAGCACATAAAACACACACACACACGCACACACACACAAGCACAAGCACACACACTGATGTCTCCCCGAGGTTATACTCAAGGCTAATCTGCTGACTTTAAGTTGTAAGATATAGATGATGTTGCTTTTGGCTCGTCACTGGCGCATGTTTCACAACTGTTTGCCAGGATTAGTTATATGAAGCTTGCAGCTGGAAGCTCTATTATGGTGTGCCTGTGTGTGTGTGTGTGTGTGTGTGTGTGTGTGTGTGTGTGTGTGTGTGTGTGTGTGTGTGTGTGTGTGTGTGTGTGTGTTAGCGTGTGTGTGTGTGTGTGTGTGTGTGTGTTTGCACATGTGCATAACGGACTACATGCTTGGCTAAAAGCGAGAAAATGTGTTACGCAGAATGTTTGTACGCCAGTGGATGGAGATGATCTAGATTTGCCTCTCAAACAATGTCCTCTATGTGTGTCTCCGGGCGTGCGTGTCTCTTCTAATTGGTGTGCATATGTGTGCGTCTGTGTGTGTCTGTTTTAAAAAGAATAGCTCCAGACTGATTGGATTTCTTTCTGCTAATGCTCAGTAGGGGCTTCAGAAGCTCTGGTTTCAGCCGCTGGTAATCCCGCCAGTCATCTGTGGCTGTCCCTCTCTCTCTGTGTATGGCCTGCCCTCATGGATTACACATTTATTATGATAGATTTATTAGGATTTATAAGTGCTGTGGAAAAGACACCCCCGCTGCCACTGCCTTTTCCATAAAAGGTCAGCTTTCAGCAAGAGAGGAAGAAGTGAGGTAGACAGGTTGGAAGGAAAGGAGCGCTGATGTGTTTTTGCGTGAGAGGGAAAAGGGGATAAAGGTGCAGTGGTGAAATATGCCAGGCGACAGAAATGAAGACATAAGTGTTGGTGATTACGTGTGTGACCAGGCATATGCATTTTATGTGTGTGTGTGTGTGTGTGTGTACGAAGAGGTCAGATCCCTGGTCTCTCCATGAACAATTCCACTGTCGTAAATCAGCCTGGGTGTGTGACCCCTTCACCCATAGGGAGGGTGGATAGGGGGGGGGATGTCCAAGCTTTGAACTGACCCCTGGCTCTAAATGGAGGGTTTTTTCCACTTTATGGGGGATCAGCCACTTAGTTTATGTGTGTGTCTGTATGAGAACAAGGGAAAGAAAGAGTCAGAGAGAGAGAGAGAGAGAGAGAGAGAGAGAGAGAGAGAGAGAGAGAGAGAGAGAGAGAGAGAGAGGTGTTTATGTTTCGATACAAAATCCTTGGCAGGCCTAGATATCTAAAAGTGAATTAGCGCACAAGAGAGAGAGTGTGTGTGGGCACGTCTGTCAGTGCACATGTGTGTGTGTGTGTGTGTGTGTGTGTGTGTGTGAGTTTCCATCTTTCTGGCAAAGCGGACAGGCGTACATGTGGAAATGTGTTCACAGAGAGCTTTATAGGCGGTAGAGGTGGAGGGGGGGGGGGAATCTTGTACGCAGGAGCCATTTTATCCACACCCTGAAGAACGTCTCCCTCCGCGGCTATTTTTTTTTCCCTTGGCGGCAGCAAAAATCGAGTGACTCCAATCTGGCAACCAGGCATCCAATCTGGCAACCACATGTGCACCACAGCCCAGCGACTCTTTTAATGTCAAACTGTAATCGGCCGCACTTTCGCGCAAGCAGTGACCGCAGCTGCACCTCGCAACACAAATACTTTGAGATGAACATGCTCGCATGACAAACTCAGTTCACAAATTGTGTTCCATGCAGCAAACATCCCACACATCGCCAAAATAACGCAGCGCAACCTTCACTATTGTCCTGATAGGCCAGCTTTTCAAACCAAACCAAACCCCAAACTTTTTTTTTTATATCGCTCCCAGGTTTCTACCCATTATAATTTATGCATAGGTGGTATGATTGAATTCTTTGCTGTCTGTGAGAGATAATGGGGCCAGGTGTATATTTTTCTCTGTGTGTTTGTGTAATGAGGTCCTTTGTGTTGCTGGGTACGTGTGTGTGTGTGTGTACTGTATGTGGGTGTGTGTTCGGGTGTGAAAGAGTTGTTTGGAGTGCACAATTTTGAAATGAGATCTGAATATTCATTGCATCTAACACTTATTATTCCGCCAGCGTTTTTTGCCCACGCGTTTCGGGAGGCAGTACCAAATTACCGATCTGCCCCACATATTTAAATTCATCCACAGAGGTGCCAGCTTGTCTAGCGTGGTCTGTCCAAGTTGCAGCCTCAAGTTTAACTGTTCTCTGTTCAGGAGGGACAGGTTTAGTCCTACACTTTCTGCATGCAAAGTTTGAAAATATTTTGTATTTGTCTGTGTATCATTTAGCTTTTTAGGCATTCCTGTGACTTAATGGATCTTTAATGAATCCTTAAACTTGAACTGGATGGATTTTTGTGTCTCTCGGCTGTTGCCGTCTCACATATAGGGAACCCCAGAAGGGACCACTCAGAAGATCACTCATCTTTATCCTCACATTAGTCTAGGGAAAAATAAAAATGCAACAAGAGACGGCCAACGCGATTAAATTGCCATATCTGTCATCTTTGGAGGAAAGATGGATGTGTGGATTACCTTTGGGGTAGCGGAGGCCAGTGACCCCTCAGGGGGTTTTCTCTCTGAGCCCGAGCGTCCCCGGTCGGCCCCAGGAGAGCCTTCAAATTGGCTCTCTCTGCCGGGTAAGATTGATCGGATGGTTACAAATGGCCGCCATCTAATTGTTTAACGGAGACGCGACACATTAGGCCAACAGGATTACACAACCTTGGCTTAATCTATTTACCAAGAGATGGTCTGCTATCCCATCCCTCTCCATCTCCATCACAAACCCCCCGACAGTCACATTCCCCCCCCCCCCACTGAAACCCAATCCGTGGTTGGTGCTTGAATTCCAGGCCCTGTGTGAACTCAATCCCTGGCTAAAAGCATGGGTTTTGTTAGCGTTAGCTCAAAAGGCTAAGCTCCCTGGAGAATCTGGTCAAAGTGATGAGAATGTATATAGTGCCATAGATAATCCAATCATAATCGGTGGACCACGAACCCCTCATTAATCATCCCACTGTAATTTTTAAAAGGCAGATGGTCTAGAACGAGTAAGGTTACAGTATCACTGAGGAGCAGAGGTCAGAGATTCACTCCTTGTGGGGGGGCAGGCGCTACGATGAAACATTACCTAAGCGTCAGTGGACATGTTTTTTGGTCTGGAGCATTGTATATAACGAGGTTGGTGAGGGTGCTTGTGTTAGGATGTAATCTCTTATGGGAACTTTGCTTGAACACTTCAAAGTGCTGGATATCTGAAGGGTGTGTGTGTGTGTGTGTGTGTGTGTGTGTTTTTGAATGTGCGTGTGTGTGCATTCTTGTGACCCAGGTCTTTGAGAACCTGAGCTGTGTTGTGTCTTGTCCGTTCTTCCTGTAACTCCACCATATATCTTATTTACTGCTCAAAACTCAATCGGTACATGAATGCTTCTCTGTTTACGACACTATCTCTACTCCGCCTCTGGCTTTCTCTTTGTAGCGACAAGAGTGTGTATGACCCAATTTTAGTGTTGTCACACTCCCCTGAAGATAGAGGTTTGATTTGTGCAGCGGCGGCACACCGAAGGGGAGGGTATAGAGTGTAAGCCATTATCTGTGCTTTAACCTTCACATGTTAAAAGGCGTCTGAACGCAGATAGTGCGGCTGCTTGAAATATGGCCTCATTATCAGCTGCAGCAGAAAGGACTTGAGATAAGATCGCTCGCTGGCGCTTTAATGAAAACCAATTGATTTGCTCTCTTCAAGACAAAAAAGCAAAGGCGTGGAGCTCATTTGGAGCTATCCGAGGCGGACTTTGTCACAGCGTTGGGTTTCCCAGGGTGACCTGGGTATCATGCAGAAAATGAAGTTACAGACATTATTTTACCAGCTTGTAGGAAATGTGGCGTTCGCTTCAGCCAAGGGGAAATTGGATTGGTTTTTATTGATGCCAAGCCTTAGTTCAGAGATAAAGCACTGCCATACTCCACTCCAGCTTTGGCAATTCAGCTGTGTGACCGTACAGCTTTGAAAACGCCTCCAATTTTGAATGGAAGCCAAGTTCAAAGACAAATGGAAGTGATTACCTTGTGGCCTGGCCCGCTGTTTGACTTTCTCAGCAGGAGCAAAGTGCGGGGGATTTAGGAGGAGAGCAACACAGAGGAGACTTGGTGTCTCCAAGGCTCAAAACAACATGGAGCGGGGCTGGGGGAAAGCATGCTGAGCTAAATCTGTGTTTTCTTCTTCTTTCCTTCTTTCTTTGATCATCTCACCAGCGCCCTCGCCAGTGTCTTCCATCCAGGGGAAGGATATCACCCGACACACCATCTCCCTGTCCTGGCACCCTCCGGACAGAGCCAATGGGGTAATCCTGGAGTATGAAGTCAAGTACTATGAGAAGGTGAGGGGTCCCATGGGAGATGTAGTTTGCTGATGACATTATCTCTAAAATAGCAAAACGTTTCAACAGACTGTGAGATGAAAACACTCTGATTCTTTATTCTTTGTAACTTTTGCTTACTCATCATTATCTGTCCCATCCTCAGGACCAGAATGAAAGAAGCTACAGAATCATAAAAACCTTGTCAAGGAACGCAGACATCAAGGGCCTCACCCCCATCACCTCCTACGTGTTCCATGTGCGCGCTCGCACAGCGGCCGGCTACGGAGAATTCAGTGGCCCGTTTGAGTTCATGACCAACTCCGGTGAGTTCACCCAGCCCTGCTCTGCTTGACTTGATCACATCTGCTCAATGAAGAGCCAGAGAGGCTTGATGCCAGCTCTATCAGGCCCGCTTTTGCAAAATCCTGCAATGATAGCATCTTTTACGAGTTTCTCTTTCATTGTGGAGTCATTCATCAAAATAGCTGTCCTTTATAAAAGATGAATATATTGTGCTCAGGCACCTGACTTGACACACCCACCACAAAAATGTCAGATTACTGGCTCTCCAGTGATTCAGTAATAACAAAACAATGCACTGAAGCCAACGATTGTTAAAACTAGTGGAGTTTCTAGTGTATGTCCCAAGTTTCCAAATGTTTCTATTTGATGCAATAGAGCAGCCACAAAAAACATAACATGTTGGGATAAGCTGTTTCAAAACAAATATAATACTGTCAGACAGCTTGGACAAACATGATTTTAACAGCCTTAGATCTACTTAAGCCGAGACACGACAGGCAAAACATTTTTGCTTCCATAACATGTCTTTTTCCATACTAGTATAAATAAAATTTCCAAAATGTAGATGTATGTGCTCATTCGACAAAACACTGTCTGTTGGCCTCTGTATATGTCTCCTATACAACCAACTTTAACAGCCATTATCTCAACAATAGCTTTTCTTTCAATACTCTAAACCAAAAATCTCAATTTCCTTAAACTCGTACAAACAAGTAAACTTTCAATAATCATTCTTAGCACTATTTTGGAGGTCATTACAGAATATTTTCATATGTAATTAATTGTTTGATTCATTAAATATTTTCTTCTCAAACATTATGTTTTATGATATTCACCCACAGTGTCTTAACTGCTATGTTTTTTTTTTAAAAATACCCGATTTTCCTCGAGAAAATAATACTTTTGTGTGTGACAGTTACTGGGGGGGGGGATCATGCCTTCAGTTGAGGGTTTACATGCACTGTAAGCACAGATGTCCCATTGTAATGCAGATGGGGTGCACTGCATAATAATGACTTGGTCAAACAACACCCATCCAAATGGCCCGTCATTGTCTCTCTCAATGGTATAGGAAGAGATACGTGGAGAGAGGAAGTGGCTGGTGGGTGTAGAGGGGGGTGTCAATGACTTTGACAAACACAGAATGTACACTGGCTCTTTCATGTACGGCGGCTCGATGGAGCGGAATGATATTGACTTTGCCCTTTGTCTCTGTCCTACTTTCCTCCCTTTCCAATTTCTCTCTCTCTTTTCTCTCTCCCCCCATCTTTATTTCCATTTTCCCGCAGTCCCAGCTCCCATCATAGGCGATGGGGCCAACTCCACAGTGCTGCTGGTGTCCGTGGTGGGAAGCGTGGTCCTCCTCATCATCCTCATCAGTGCCTTCGTCATCAGCCGAAGGTGAGCTCCATCCATCTGTCCCTCTTCTGCTTTCTGTCTCTCACTCTTTCCTCCCGGGCGAGGGATGTCTTGCTTAGCACCGGGGAGAAGTAGCTGTCAGGAGACGGACGTCACTCGAAAAACACACACAAACTCACACACACACACACACACACATTCTTGTACGTCTATCTTAGTGAGGACACTTATTGACCAAATACATTCCCTGCAGCCCCTTTTCCTAACCTTAACCATCATAACTAAATGAACCCTCACACTAACCCGAACCAAACATGCCTTTGAAGAAGTAAGGAAGGAACGGGCAAAATGTCCTCACTCCGATGGTTAAAATCTTAAAGCTGTCCTCACAAAGACGCCTGTACAAGTACACACACACAAGTTGACAGCTAGTGCAGCTCGCTCACGTCCAATGAGTGATGACTCGCCACACCGGAGACGTGATTGACAGCTCCGACAGCTGAAGAGATGCAATCAGCGACCCCTTCGCTCCATGTCCTCCGTGTCCATCTCCCGCTCCTCGCATCCCTCCGTCTTTTTCCCTCCATCACCAAGATATAGTGGCTGTAATCCCGTCGGCTAGTTATTTTCCCCTGCTGCGCCTTGCTGACCGCCGTGGAGAGAGAGAGAGAGAGAGAGAGAGAGAGAGAGAGAGAGAGAGACAGAGAGAGAGAGGGAGAGAGAAAGAGAGAGAGAAATAGAGAGAAATAGAGAAGAGAGAGAGAGAGAGAAGGATAGGAGGGTGGACAATGAGATAAGCAGGCAATGAAAAGTAGGATAGAATAGAGGGAGAGCGAGACAGAGAGGCATCAGGTGGATTTGCAGTGACCCAATCTCAGGGTGTTAACCAGCGAGCAGGACAAAGCACCATCACACAGATGGGATTACATGCAGATGGGTCCGTCTCACCTCAGGGTGTTAACCACACTCACTCTATGTGTATGTGTGTGTGAGTGTGTATGTGATGGGGGTGTATAGGCCTATTTGTGTGCACATCCTTATGTGAAAAAAGGTATTGTTTGTATGTGTGTGGTGGCACTGGGGGGAGGGGAATCTTAATGGTTTGTGTGTTGATTCCTATATGTGTCTTTTATGGCGTTTTCTTGATCCCTTTAGGTGTGAGTGTGCCTCCTTTTATATGGAAAGACCAATACACACACACAAACAAATCATTGTTTGTGTGTGTGATTTGATGTTGAGAAAGATGGGGAGTGAAAAGGGGCTGTTGATTGTGTGTGTGTGTGTGTGTGTCTGTGTGTGTGTGTGTGTGTGTGTGTGTGTGTGTGTGTGTGTGTGTGTGTGTGTGTGTGTGTGTGTGTGTGTGTGTGTGCGTGTGTGTGTGTGCCTGTGTGTGTGTGTTCCCTCTCTTTGCACCTGATTGCCTCTCTCCACAGCCAAGCAGGTGGTTGTCTCTGCCTTTTTCATATGCATGTGACGGCCAGGCGTTATTGTGCCGCTAGCCGAGGCCATCCTGTGATTGTGGGGAGGGACTGTAATCACATAGCCGTTTACCATCATTACAACCATAGAAGCTAGACAATGTCTCGCACATCTGGTCATTTCCAATGCTGACCCTCAACACATCAATATGAGCACAGGTGTCAGGCTGCCTGTGGGATTGAGAGGGATTTGAAGTGCATCTTATCTCGGATTGATTTGCTGCTATATGCTCAGTGCCCTTCTGAAAGCCTCACTGCAAAATATTTTTTCGGACTATTTTGACTTTAAAAATACCACAATCTAAAAATACACCATTGCAACACAACATACTATAATGAAAGCACAGATTTTTTAGCAGCTAAATATATTTTTATTTATTTAACCTTTATTTATAAGTAATCTCAACAACAGTAGAACACAAAGTTACAGACAGACAGGATATAGGTACAGAGAGAACACATCAAGTAAAAACATAATGAAACACGTCAAATTCAAAGTGTGTTGTAATCAAGGTTTTCAATTACAAACACACACAGATAAACACTTTTAAAAAAATCTTGTTTAAAATCCCCAAGGGGAATCAAGCTTGACAGATTTATTTAAAATAAACTTAAAGTAGTAAAAACTAAGAATGTTCTCCACACTTTAATGTATTTATTGTATCTTTGGAATATCAATACTGGTGCAGTTAACAGCATTTAAATGTTGAAGCCGGTCAAGGAGGAACAATTTCAAAGTAATATGTGAATTTTAACTTAAAAAACGTATTCAAAACTTACGGAAAAAAAATACCCTTTTAACATATTAATTGTTGTACTTAATCAAACATACATGTTGATCAGTGAGCTTTACAGTTGTTGGTAGTATATACTTTAAATTTTTTTTCTAAATCTTTTGGCAGAGACATACACGGTATTATTTGCAGTTTACAGTATCACTGCTAAACTAAGCCAATCCCTCCCACCACTGCCACCACCCACAGTTCTCATCAACACTTTTGCTTAAGCTGTTTAGCGTATCATATCATTATATCTAAGAGCAAATACAGATAAAACCAGATCTTGGAGTTAAATATGGTTAGCATCCAACACCGGTTACTGTCTTTTATAATGAGCTCATTTTAATAAATAATGAATTAAGAAACAGATTAAAAATCTCTCATCAGTAATCAGTGATTGTATCACCACTTCACATAATTTGATTGATGCATAAGTGGGTTTGGAGTCTCGATTTAAGTTTTAAATGAGGGTTTGAATTGACACTTGTGTCTGATTATTTTCTATAAGTTTTGCTTTCTAACATGAGATGTTCTTTTGACAATTAAACAAAACTTGAAATTCTGCATGTGCCATTTTTCACTGACCGCCTG
This sequence comes from Hyperoplus immaculatus, assembly GCA_949357725.1. Taxonomy (NCBI): domain Eukaryota; kingdom Metazoa; phylum Chordata; class Actinopteri; order Uranoscopiformes; family Ammodytidae; genus Hyperoplus; species Hyperoplus immaculatus. The sequence goes on along the minus strand of OX442352.1, from coordinate 9,800,589 downwards.
CTGTCTTTGCCCCCAGAAGGAGTAAATACAGCAAGGCCAAGCAGGACTCCGACGAAGAGAAGCACTTACATCAAGGTAACTCACAGTTAACACTTCACACCTACCTACACACTCTGTAATTGAAAAACATTAGCGCTGTCAGCCAGGGTGTGTTCATGTGCATGCATTATGAACCGCAAATGAAGCCCATAAAATGGAGAAGGGGTCGGAGAAAAAAAAACTATTTTGAAGTTAATGTACTTGCATCCTCACCATGCTCCAAACACCTCATTATCAAGTCATCAGCATTGTTATTTGCCTCCCACAAAAAAAAAATAAAAAATTCAAGTTAATGAGCTCCATCTTCATTGGAGTCAGCCGTAGTGACATGAAAAGGCAACGGAGTTAGAGTGTGAAGCGAATTATTGGAGAGAAGAAAGGAGGAGGAGGAGGTGGAGGTGGAGAGGTTCCACAGTGGAAGGCGGTATAGCCTGCAGCGCGATGGAAATAAAGAACAGATGGAGTGTATAGTTGCCGGAATGAATTAACCTTCACATTTCACTCCTTTTCTTTCTTTCTTACTTTCTTTTACTTCCTTTCTTCCTTCCATCCGTTCCTTTCTTCAGGAGTGAGGATATACGTGGACCCCTTCACCTACGAGGACCCCAACCAAGCCGTCCGGGAGTTTGCCAAAGAGATTGACGCCTCCTGTATCAAGATTGAGAAAGTCATTGGCATCGGTAAGGAGATATGTTTTGTTTTGAATCCAGCGACCATTTTTTTTTTTCTGATGGCGTGCGAGTGGGGAGCATTTCCAGTAAGCCATATTGTAATATACTTTGGATAAAAAGCATCAACCTAATGCGATAATAGTATATTTGGTATTTGCTTTTGAGCAAATAGCCAGCTCCCAGCATATTGTTTCTTCTTCTAAGGAATTCAGGTTTGAGTGAGACTGTGTGCAGTCCTTGAGAATAAAATAAATACATAGTGTTCTTTGACGAAACCATTTGGTCAATGATGATTTAAAAAAAAGAAAGAAAAGAAAATAAATCTGGGGAGGCTAAGTACGTTGTCCGTGCTATTCCCGTGGCCAGAGAAAAGTCATCCAATGACAAAATAATAAAGAGAAAGAATCAATATCCATTTCCCCTCTCTCTCTCTCTCTCTCTCTCTCTCTCTCTGCTCCAGTGGGTGTGAGGAGGAGGGGAGTGAGGGATTAGAGGTCTGATCAATGTTTAAAGTGGACCCCTTCTAACCCTGCACACACAACCACACACACGCACACACACACACACACACACACACACACACACACACACACACACACACACACACACACACACACACACACACACACAGACACACACACACACACACACACACACACACACACACACACACACACAGACTAACACACCAGACATTTTTTGAGTTTCAAACACTTCATATCCGGCATTTTTTGTACAATTCTGTGCACCAATTTGTGCCTTTTCTGTATTCATTTACGGTGGAAGTGTATTTATTTCTGTCAAGGAAAAGACGACATTCATGTACCCGGTGCCACAGATATAGTTTGATCTTTTGGAAAATGAAAAGCTAGCTAGCTAACGTTTAAGGGGACCAATTGAACTTGAATGCCAAGGACTAGAGCAGCGATTGTGTGTCATCAATTCCATATTTTTCAACTGTAGCTGTTTTTTTAAATTTTTAGGCGAGTTCGGCGAGGTCTGCAGCGGGCGCCTGAAGATGCCGGGCAAGAGAGAGATCTGTGTGGCCATCAAGACGCTGAAGGCAGGATACACTGATAAGCAGAGGCGGGACTTCCTGTCTGAGGCCAGCATCATGGGCCAGTTCGACCACCCCAACATCATTCACCTAGAGGGCGTCGTCACCAAATGTATGTCCGGCACGTGACATTTTATTTATTTTTTTTATTTTTCAATTGAAGAGAAGGCATATATACATACGGGAAAATGCAGTACAACTCAGCTCTCTCTCACACACACACACGCACACCCATGCACGCACGCACGCACACACACACACACACACACACACACACACACACACACACACACACACACACACACACACACACACACACACACAATTATATTATAATGACACAGAAAGGACATTCATTTCTGCTGTCCTTTTGCGCCCTTTAAAGAAACTCTCACAATTAATCATGAACGAACTACGTCTGCGGTTTTTGGGTGACTTTGGAGATGGGTGAGTGTAGGGATGAACCAGTATGGTGAACCAGTTGTGTGGCACTCTCTGTCTTCATTATCACACACCTACAGTATATCTTAAGATGCACAACTGCTTATGTTGCATTTGTTTAAGGATGCCTGCGTCTGCACATATAAATGCTTGTATTTGTGCATGTGTGTGGTGTCCAGACGTGCCATACGGAATATCCCCAGGTGGGCTCTGTCCAGATGGAAAGGGTCCAGTGTTGGTGTGGAGAGGGGTGGGGGTTGAGTTAGAGGTATAGCTGGGCAGTTGGGGAAAGAAGGGGGGCTCTAATGGGTCCAGGAACAGAGCCTGTAGCGGGGCACCAGGCTCATTAATCATGGTGTCAGCTGTAAATGTGTTTGGGGTTAGGGAGTGATACCCTATCCCTCCTCTATCTGCTGCTGCACGGCCCACAAAACACCGGCCAAATCGCCCTCCCGCTGCACTCTCTCTGTCTCTCCCCATTGCTCTCCATCACTCTGTTTCTCCATACCTTTTTACACCTTTCCCCCCAATTGCTATTTGTAAGGCTAGATGTGTGTGTGTGTGTGTGTGTGTGTGTGTGTGTGTCTGTATGCGAATGTCTTGTCAGCACATGTTGGCGTGCGTGCACCCTTTGATTGCATGCATGTGTGCGTGAGTGTTACCATAGCTGATGGCCGGTCCTCGGCTCGGGTTAGACGGATGAAGTGTCTTAATGCGTCGTGACACAACATCCTGGCCCTATCTGTACCAGATAACGCCGTCTCTTTCACTCTTGGACACACTGTACACTACACAGGCACACACACACACACACACACACACACACACACACAGCAGAAAATGAACAGCAGCACAGGCAGAATTGTTTATCACCTATCACACCTCTCACCGTGGGGGGAACCACCTCTCAGACCTCACATGGATGGAGGGAGAAAGGCAGAGGAAAGAGGTGGACAGATGGACAGGAGGAAGGAGAAGAAATGGGATCCAAGAGGGCAGCAGACAGGGAAGGTGTTAATATAGATGCAGACAGAAAGAGGCAGGAAGGAGGTGCTGATGGATTAGAGGAAGGACGGAGAACAACTGTGGGAACGACAGAGAGAGAGAGAGAGAGAGAGAGAGAGAGAGAGAAAGCAGAGCAGTGGTAGAGCTACTGAACCGAAGGGCTGAAGGGAAAAGAGACGGAGCGAGGCAGATAGGCAGATTTTAGACAACTTTATTCATCCCAAAAAATGGGGCTATTCCTTTGTAGCCTTCCCAGCCATACATCCATATAAAATCAGTCAACCGATAACTACATCAAAGGACACATATTAAGGACATGGGACAGAGGGTAGTATAATTTACAATAAGAACTATATTCAAGTCAGTAAATAAAAATGACAACTCCCTCTCCAACTCCTTCTACTAGTTCCTTTGAGAGGTTCGACAAAAGGTTCAGGGCAAATTAGTCTTGCACACTTGAGTGTGTCAGTGGAATCTATTAAAAATCCATTATTTGAATTGCACTCCCCTCTCCATTACAATCAAGTTAAAAGGAATTCTCAATCTGGCGGACTCCGTTTGCTGGCATGTCCAACAGATCCCAATTAAGCCTTATTAATTATGGAGGAACTCCAAATAGCACTGAAAATACATAAACATGCAAAAATCTCTCATTTAGGTTAGCTGGCTGTAGTCCACCATCTTGAATGCCTCTGTGTACTTAATGTTTCCATCACGCAAGCGTGTAATTAAAATCTAGCCTCCATTAAGAGCTCGAAATCAGGCTGGATATGTTTGACGGATGATTTACATAAAGTAGGAGCATGCTAATTTGAAAAATAAAATAAAAAGGTCTACATTTAATAGCCATAGTCTTTGTTCGCTGCAAGCGCCAGGGCCTCTGGAGAGAACGTTAGACCAACGTCGCCCCGTTATTGTCCTCCCTGTTGAATTTTTTATCCCCTTCTCCCGTTTTTGATGGCAGGTGATAATCGGCCCATTGGCGGGGCCCTTGCCCAGAGTTCATTGCCAAAGGCGGCGGGGCGTACTCAGTAAACAAGGAATTAGCATGCAAATGGCAAGGGAGGAAGAGGGTGGGGCTGGGAAGGCGGGAGTTTAGGGTCGCAGGTCAGACGCTCCTCAGACTGGATTGGGGAGCTGTCAATCACCGGCTGGCCCCCGGGGCAGAGGCGCTCAACAAAGGGAACAAAGATGGCTGACAGAGAGGGCCCCCAGCTCTCCCCCCAAACTTTAGCTCCACTACTTCCTCTTTTTTTTTCGGGGGGCATCGCCAGCTCGGCCCTGTAATTAATGGCGTGCCAATCACGCGGCGGGTATAAGGCTCTGACTGACGGCCTCTTGGCTCAAAGAGAGGCCCGCTGTGGAGTGGAGGAGCTTCACCTTCGAGACCTCAGCTGCCAACCCTCTCTCTCTCTTTCTCTTTCTCTCTCCCTCTCTTTCCCTCTCTCTCTCTTTGCTGCTTTGGGCAGTGCATTCTGTGCTGCTGGAGTGCACCAGAGATTTAACACAACCCTTCTCCCTCAAGGCGTTAGGGTTTAAGTCAGCACTTCTCTTCAGCGCAATAAGCTTTTAAGTCCACCGTTAACTGTGCCACTCGAAATGGAACGACAAAGAAACAGTAAAAAAAAAACAGTTTCTAGGAGAAATTTGTGGCAGCACTTTTGGGGCATGTGTTGCCGCCATGGCTGGTTAGGCACCAGCTTGCTGCCATTTTGGGACAAAAACAAGCAGCCCTCCCCTTCTTGTTTCTCTCTCTCCTCCTCCTCCTCTCTTCTCCTCATGGCGGCTATGCTATCCCCCCTCAGTCCTATGGGGCACAATGACAGACAGAGACACACCAGGGAATGTCAACCCTCCCCGCAAGCCTGCCCCGACTCAGATAAAGACACAGACGCTCCCCCAAGAGGGACAGAGAGGGGACAGGCAGAGGGACGGGGTGAGAGAGGCCAGAGAGGAGTGTCTGGGTGAAAGAGAGATGGAGAGAGAGATGGAGGACAAAAAAGAAAGCAATAGAGAAGAGCTAGCAGGAGAGTGACAGATGCGTGGAAAGTTGGCAAAGGAGATAGAGGGCAAAATGGAAAGTGAGTGACATAAATAGCATGTCAGAAGGATACTGGGGGGGGGACTGTGATGAGACTTTTGATAATTGATTCAACGTCAGTTCATATTTGCATAAACACAAGATGTTGCGTGTGTGTATGTGTGTCTGCATATGTGTGTGTGTGTGTGGGTTTGTGTGTGCTTTTTCTTTGAGTGGAGATGCCTTTGCATGTGCAGTGAAATAAGAGGGACGTCAGGGCAACCGTAACGCTGAGCTAATTAAATCACTACGGGACAGAGATGGATGGCCTAACACCGCACACACACACACAGACACACACACACACACACACACACACACACACACACACACACACACACGCATTCCCTGGAGAGCCCCTTCCCCTGCCGTGTCGGGCTGTGATGTGCATCGTTTACCTCCATAATCATCTGCCTTTCATTCTCTCACTCACTCTCTCCCTCTCTCTCTCTCTCTCTCTCTCCCTCTCTATAGGTAAGCCCGTGATGATTATCACAGAGTACATGGAAAACGGATCGCTGGATGCATTCCTGAGGGTCAGTCATGTGTTTCTGTCTGCACACATGTATAACACTACTTTTGGCGTGCTGATCCCCATCTTATCTCTGTAATGTCATCCACCCCCCCCACACCCCCCACTACCCCGAAATTACAAGCAGCGGTTCAGAAAACATTCGCCCTAATCTTTATCCTTCCCCCTTGATCGACTTACCGTTTATCCGACAAGGAGGCTGGCGCAGGTTTCACCTCAGCGTTTCCAGGGTTCACTGCGCTTGACATTTTTGATGATGCTTCGCTACTTTACACAGTGAATATTTATAGAGTTAGACCAAGCAGAAGAAAATGAAAAAAGGAATGTGCACTTGAAAAGCTAGAGTCGGATGGGCATAAATTATATTGCACAAATCCAAACAATGGTAGGCGTAGCAGATATATGAGGATGTTTTGTAATGATTCTGTCTTCAGCCGTAACATATTTTTATGATGCATCCATCACCGGGTAGAAAACATTAAATGTTTTAACATAGTTATATAGTTTGAATCTTAGATAATATCTTCATGAGTTTTGAAAATATGTATAAACAGTTGTAAACCTGCCTTTGACTGATTTGTACAGGCACATTGACTGCAGTAAGATTAGTCGCAGCCTAGGCTCTGTAAGCAGGCATGTCAATCAAAGGTTAATGTAAATCTAGGGGGGCCATAGTAGCCAGCAACATGCCCGTTTAATATAAGATAAGATAAGATAAGATAAAATGCGGATCTTGAGGAAATATTTGCTGATTTTGACAATAAGCAATGTCCAGGATTGCTGAATGTTGAACACATTTCAAAACATTTAAGATGCCATCGGGATGATGTGAACAGTTTTTGAAACATTTTCAATTTTTTTTTATTCTGCAGAAGAACGACGGGCGCTTCACTGTCATCCAGCTGGTGGGCATCCTGCGTGGCATTGCGTCGGGCATGAAGTATCTGTCAGACATGAGCTACGTTCACCGCGACCTCGCCGCACGCAACATACTGGTCAACAGCAACCTGGTGTGCAAGGTGTCCGACTTCGGCATGTCCCGAGTGCTGGAGGACGACCCAGAGGCTGCGTACACCACCAGGGTGAGTGTGTGTGTCTGTGTCTGTGTGTGTGTGTGTGTGTGTGTGTGTGTGTGTGTGTGTGTGTGTGTGTGTGTGTGTGTGTGTGTGTGTGGGCGTGTATTACTGTTTCTGAGGACTTTTTCTGTTTACACAATGATATTGTGGGGACGTACCTTCCTTTTGGGGACTGAAATGGAAGTCCCCATAAGGTAAGGCTAGACTTAGGTTAAGGTTTAATGTTAAGGGTGGGGTCAGGGTGAGGCTCAGGCAAGTATTGGTTATGGTTAGGGCAAGTCTCCAGTAAATGAATGTAGTTTATGTAATATCCCCACAACATGAAGAGTGAGTGATACAAAACCGGTATGTGTGTGTGTGTGTGTGTGTGTGTGTGTGTGTGTGTGTGTGTCTGTGTTTGTGTGCAGTCCGTGTGCGTGCGTGTGTGTGTGTCTGATTTCAGTCTGTCTGTCTTTGTGTCACCTTACTTGTCGGTGCTCTTGTCAGCTTTCATTAATCTATCTGAACCCCGTTTCCATCACAGGGAGGGAAGATCCCCATCCGCTGGACGGCCCCCGAGGCCATCGCTTACAGGAAGTTCACCTCGGCCAGCGACGTGTGGAGCTACGGCGTGGTCATGTGGGAGGTCATGTCCTACGGCGAGCGCCCGTACTGGGACATGAGCAACCAAGACGTAAGTCCTGGATGGAAAATGGAATCACATGCAAAAACAATTGTGAATGATAATAATATACTAGCTTGAATTAGGCTGGATTATTAGGAGAGCAAACAATAATTCCCACTTTCCTTTTAAAAAGATTATTTTATTATTTTAACTTTGCAAATCAAATTACATAAAAGGATGATAAAACAGAAGGCGGCGTATTCCCTTTTTTCTCATTACCGATTTGAATTTGCATTTCTAGAGCCGCTAATGATGGTAAAGGATTTCATTTATGCACGAGCAAATGTCTTGCGTAGGCGCCTGCAGTCAAAGTTAGGTGATGAGATTAAAGCACTTACCGTCTACAGTTTGTATTTCACTTGAACTCACTTGAACTTACTTACAGTAACATTGATCTAACTGTCTGTAGGTGATCAAGGCTATTGATGAGGGCTACCGGCTGCCCCCGCCCATGGACTGCCCCGTAGCACTGCACCAGCTCATGTTAGACTGCTGGCAGAGAGAAAGGGCGGACCGGCCCAAGTTTGGACAGATCGTCAACATGCTGGACAAGCTGATCCGCAACCCCAACACACTGAAGAGGACAGGGGGAGAGACCGCTGCCAGGTGAGAGGGGGCACTCCAATAATACATTATGGTTGTTAAAGGTGCACTATGTTACTATGGGTGTGTCAGAGAAGTGAACATTTTCTAAGTCGTATTCTCATAACTGAATATTTTCCACATGGGAAAATGATATCCCCTTGGAACACCGTTTGAAGATAGTAAGCTACCTTAAAAGTTTCTGTTTCACTGTTGTTGTTTACAGCAGCAGGGCCCACAGTTTGGTTTACAAACATATTCTAGTCTTACGTTGTTTGGTGCCAGGTTCCTCAAAATAATTTTGTATGGATTTATGATGACAGAATTATTCAATACTAAGAATGTGTATATGTTTTGTAAACTAACTGCAGGCTCTTCAAATGTAAACAAATCTCCCCTCCCCTGAAACTACATAGTGCACCTTTAACACACAAATCAAAGAAACAAAAATACTAAATGTTTTTATTTACTTGTTACCATTTTAGCGCCATTTTGCCCCATCCATTGCCAAGTTCCAGTCCTAGTTACTCTTGATAATTCACAGAACACACACAGACAGAAACGGTTTTCCTTGAAAATGTTTTACAACAAAAAGAGTCCCACACTGTTAAAATCATGGCTACATACCACTGATGTTTATTGGGAGTTGGGAAAATATGTTAACGCTGTAAATGTGACAAGATATGATGAATTCTCTGAGAATTCTGCTAACATAAAAGCATTTTAGAGGTCACATTATTTAGGAATATTACTTTTCATAAATCAGCCTGATTTTACTACTGCAAACTCAGCTCAAAATCACACTTCTAAACATTAGCCAGACATTGGCTATGTGGCTCCATATGATCGTCTCGTTTCCTCTTGAATTTACCATTAAAGTGCAGACTGGCAACCCATATGCATTATTGTGTTAAAAAGCTACTGTGCCTAAACAAACATATGCAGCCTTTACGCACTCAATATTCTGCCTCTTACACCAGAGCAAACACACTCTCTCATACGCAAACACACACACACACACACACACACACACACTGTCATACACAAACACACACACACACACACACACACACACACACACACACAAGCTCGCCTATTCTCTCTCTCGCTGGTGTTTACATTCACCATTAAACCTTATCTACCGGCAACGCGTGGCTCTTTCAGCACAAACAAACCCCCCCCCCCCATAATGGATGTCTCTGCAAACTATAGCTTTAATGGTGCTGTACACTCAGGAATGTAAGCGCTCTAACATGGGAGGGATTAAGGGGGGTTAGAGAGGAGAATTACGATGTAACGGCGAGTTAAAAAACAAACATGACCCGTTCAACTCCGACACCATTACTCAGGAGCGGCTAAACGTGTTAAGAATGACCTACGTGTGTTAACAGACTTGCTGGACAGCCAGTGTGGGACTCTGTTTGAGTTTTTAATGAGTGTGTGAGTGCACACGAGTCGGTCACACACACACACACACACACACGCTCACCTAATAGGACACGGTGAGAGAGCGGGATGGGAGTCCTCAAGGAGTAATTAGCAGAGCTGAATCCTATAAATGCAGCTTTTTACAGTTACAAGATGGGAAGGGAAATTAGAATGTGTGTGTGTTTGTGTGTGTGTGTGTGTGTTTGTCTGTGTGTGTGTAAGGAAAGGGATCCTAGTGTATAATCTTTTTTCACCTACTGTGTAGAGATGGCTTATTAAAGAGCCCAACATCCTATTCCCACGGCCCGACCAGACGCCTTTTTTTTTAAAGAAAAGATGCGGGGTTGGAACGATTAAGAGAGAGAGAGAGAGAGAGAGAGAGAGAGAGAGTTTGTGTGTGTGTGTGTTTGTGTGTGTTTGTGTGTGCGAGTGAGTGAGTGAGAGAGTCACCAGAGCGCGGTGAGATCGCCACCGACTGCAGACTGGCCGGCCCCATGTAAATCTTTCATGGCCCGCGGTGCTGCTGCGGCAACGCTCAACAGAGAGAAAGGATTGGAGGGTGAAAAAAAGGGGTTAGAGTTAAAAAGCAGGAGGTAAATACTGCTGATGAATATCTGAATGCAAGGCGGAAGAGGAACTCCACCGTGCCGTAAAAAAATTCAACTCAAGTGTGCCCGGGCTGTGTGTGTGTTTTCTGTAACATAAGGATTAACTAACTGTGTCGGTCACACCTAGGAGGAACCATGTTTGCCTTGGCTGGGTTTTGTGGTAGGAGCTGTGAAAATTAGGGGACACAGAACAGAGCAGAACAGAACAGAGCAGAACCCAGAGTCCATTACGGAGGAATAGCGAGAGAGAAATGTAGCGTGCTGCAGTTTTTACAGCTTTGTGGGTAGCTTTCTGTCAGCACCCGAGGTGTATATGTCATGCCCTTCTGACACTACAGTAGGCTATACAGTGTCTTAGGGAGGAATCAGGGTGAACACCTAATTCCCATAATGCTGTCTGTCTTTGGCTTTAGTTGTCATGAATCAATGGTGCTCCAGACTGTGTAGAAAAAGTGGATCATTAACCTTCACCGTGTCAAACAGCACTTACACAGAGCGTAACTTTTATTGTCTATATGCACAGACGGTTGCACACACATCATGGTTATGGGCTTAAAGTAAAGATGCATCACACGTCAGGGTCGCTTCCCACACAATTTTAACAATATATTTTTATAAACTTTTCATGACTTTTCTATGACTTTTTTACTTAATTTACATGACTTTATTTAGGCCTTATTTCACATAATGAGACTATCCCTCTACAGCCATAATATTTAAAAGGTTTAAAACACTAGCGAAAATGAGTAACTTTTCCAAAACATTGATTTTACAAAACATACATTTCAAACCATTACCAAGCTTGGAATTTTTTTCTTAACGTTACCAGGAATTTCATAACTGTGGGAACCCTGACACGTTTGACTGTGACTGCAGAATCAACAGTTCGGACAACATCTTTAAACCCAAAAAATCTCATTAAATTAACCACAATTTCTCTATCCTCCACCCCGCCAGGCCTAACACCACCCTTTTGGAACCAGGCAGCCCCGAGGCGTGCTCTGCTGCGGGCACGGTGGACGACTGGCTGCAGGCCATCGGCATGGAGAGATACTGCGACAACTTCACAGCCGCCGGATACACCACTCCAGAGGCCGTGGTCCACATGACACAAGAGTGAGTAAAGAGGGGAGATGGAAAGTGAAAAAAAGGGGAATTCCAAGTTTGTCAACGCGGCGAAAAACACTTTCATTTAAGAGGGCAATCCTGTGAAAGGACTTTGACATTTTTTCAGCCCGCAAACTTAGCTTAGCATAATGTCAAGTAACTAGCACGTCTACATATGACCAATGCACGTGCTTTATGCCATGTCCATGGTTTGCAGCTGAATCAATTTGCTGACACATTTTGCAAAAAGTCTTTATGCCTAAAAGGTTTCTCAGTCCGTGTCAGTTGTCTGTAATATTTTCATTTTTCACCTATTAATACAAGATTGAGCCTTCCGTGTTGGCAAGATAAATTTCTAATTCAGCAGTTAAAATGTCAGGGCCAGTTTCCAGTGCACGGCTGTGAAATTCATCATGTGGATCAGGTCTACGCGTGTTTGTTATTGTTGTCTGCCGTCCTAAAAGGCCTCTCTATTGTCTCCTTCCATTTTTTTTTTCAGGGACATGGCTCGCATAGGCATCTCCTCGGCAGCACACCAGAGCAAGATCCTGACCAGCGTGCAGGGAATGCTGTCCCAAATGCAACAGATGCAAGGAAGGATGGTTCCCGTCTGAGAGATTTTAAAAGCAAAGAAGGAAAAAAAGGGGAAAAAAGGAAGCTAGAGCGACTTCGTTTCTTATGAAAAAAATTAAATAAAAAATCAATAAAAAAAAGATTAAATATAAAAAAGAGACAAATAAACTATGAAGAAATAGTTTACCTCATCCATGCACTTTAAATTTGGATTTAGAAGAAAAAGAAGACGTTGACGAAGAAGAAGAAACAAAAGTGGTGAAAACGGCACTTTTTAAAATGAAAACAAATCTGACCTTTTACTTTGCCCTTTTTTTAAAATGTTGTTTTCGGAGAATGGGAACGCTTTTATGGATGGATGGACGGCTGGAAAAGTGCTTCCGAGGAAGGCCAATCTGGAGTGCCTTTTAATGGTTTTGGAAGAAAAAGTGAGAGAAGTACTTTTTTACTTCCACCTCTTTTTGGGCAGAGTGTTGTTCCTTTTTTTTTCTTTTCTGGAATAATCCGCAGAGCAGATTTTTTAGATTTTTTTTCCCGTGACTGTGTTTATTGTACATGAGTCGTTTTCAGTGCGGGACTACTTTGCAGGCAGGCAGGCTAACCCCCCTTGGCCACCATTGTTCCCCTGCTCAGCTGGATCTGTTTGATATCTCACGGACAAAATGGAGGAAAAGTGACCGGCTGTCGTGTCTAAACAGTGGATCTCTAAGAAGGTTGAGGAGGGTTGGATTGCAGTGGGGGGGGGGGAGATGGAGGTGCACGGAGAGGGCTTTATTTTTAGCAAGCTTTTTTTTGTGTGTCTCTACTGGCTCCATTCTGGCCTTGTTTTTCTCCCAGAACGCTGTATTTTGTTGCCCTCAGGACGTCGCTGAGAATGTCTTTTGATCTTCCAGAGGATCCTTCTTCCCACTCCCCATGTCTTCCCACCAAAAAGAAAATGCCCTCCTACACTACGGATAAACACACAATTTGGATTTTTTTTCCCATTCATCTTCCACATCTGAATCAAAGCCTCCTCCCCCCACCCCCCCCCAACAACCCCCCCCCCCATTCCCATGTACAGCAGGACCCACAACACAACTCTTCCGCGACCCCAGCTAACCCCCTTTGCAGCAGTTGAATTGCTTTCATAAACTGGACGTGAGAATGAAGGATTACTATTGGCAGGATTTATTTTGGAAAAAAAAGGACGCAGCAAAGGCAATATGGATGCCTTGTGAATTTCGATTCATCTGCATCATCAGCGCCAAGAAAACAAACAAGAAAATACACCAGAGGATTACTCAAACTGTCATCAAGGTAAGGATCAATATTTTTCTTCTCTTCTTACTTCTAACTCAGCACAAAAAGCCCTATTGAACTCAAAACAAATAAAGTTAATGTATTATGATTACAGTGTGCTTCTAATACACAACTATGTCAAGTCGCAGAGAGCCTAAAAGATTTATTAACCCCCCCCCTCCCACACACACACACACACACACACACACACACACACACACACACACACACACACACACACACACACACACACACACTCATCACTGGCCCCCATCAGCTCCACAAACTCTGTTAATTAACAAGCGAGGGCGGCACCATCAGGCAGCCAGAGCAGATCAATAGCCACTTGTCTGTGATCAGTCTGCAGGCCTCCACGCCGCTGGCATGTTAATGAGCAGAATTGCTCAGCAGCTTACTCCCAGTCAGCAGAACAGAGCACCACACACCTCGAACAAACCAGAACCTTTTCCAAGGAGAGAGGAGAAGGTGCCTATTAGGTGGACACGTTGTCTTGAGTCAATGCATACATACTGTAATAGATAATATGTTGCCATGGTACCAGGCAGGTCTTAGAAGCTCTCGTCTTGATTCAATTGAAGCTCCCATCTTGATTCACTTATGTATTTTGAAAATGTATCTTTCTAAATATTATTGACTCTTTTTGGTTTGGCAAAATTTCGATTTTTGAGACTTTCTGAACAGCACCCACATGTACCCACGCCCACAAGTTAATAAAGCATGGATATAGCTGTCTCAACATGTTCACCAGTGATCTCACCCACTTACATCAATAGCTTCATTTAGGTGACGCCATTGATTTATTTTAGGCACTTAGTCGCCAGTTAATTAGGTATTGTAAAAGTAGCTAAAACTAATGAAGTCGAAAACACAACAACCCTGCAATAGATCCTATACCCTCAGGAAGGTTACAATGTTCAGTTTGTTAATGTTTACACAGGTGGCATTGTAACTTTGTGGTCATTTTGGAGCCTGTAGTTTGTGGTGGTGCTGAATCGCACTGCAAATAACTGCTTAATTATCTTCTCAATTATGATTATTATGTATTGATTATGTTCCTAAAATCACTGAAAGAGTATCAAAGCAGTACAAAGCAAGTTAGTCTCTGAAATACAAAAATACAAAAAATTGTTCAATAGGCTTTTTTTAACATGAAACAATTCCTATAATACATATTTAAGGTCAATGAGCTGTAATGAATCAATAATCCTTAAGGAATGTTGACGACCGTACAAATGACTTATTTCCGTTGGCATTGCAACAAAGGACGGTGCGGTTGCACTGGCTGTTTAATCCTTACGTGGAGTCTCCCTATAACACACAGGCTATTAGTTATATGTGTCGGTACGCTTTTGACGCGTGCCAACAAATCAAGGGGCATGTTTCCTATATTATGTAAACACAGCAGCATGTGGCGAACACAAGTTAATACGTCGTTGCCACGAAATCCATATTTTTCCCCCCGTAGGGGCGGCCGCTTGCTCGCCGTCTCCAGGCGCTCTGGGCTTTGGCATTGGGGTTTTTGTTTAGCAGATGAGTCGAATGTTCCATGGAGGCTGGAGCTAGAGAGAGAAGCAGCCATTGTTGGTCAGGACTGGATGCCAAGCAGAAATTGTTTATATTCAAAACCGCCGTGACTGATGCAGCCTCTCGTTTCCTCTCCTCTCCTCTCCCCTCCCTTTTCTTTCTTTCTTTCTCTCCGTTCAGCTGCTGCCGTCCATCACTAACAGGATCCTGGCCTTGCTTTGCTCGCTCGCCGCCACGACAACCCAGAATACTTCCTCCACTTCCTCTTTGTCTTCCTCTTCCTGCTTCCCGAGTGTCTTCTTCCTCCGACAAAACCCAGATGACAAATCCAACCTGCCCCCGAGCATCTGGGACGTCCGCCCGTCACAACACATCAACTTGACAAACTAGGCTGCCATGTGCTTGTGGCCATGTACTGGAATTACTATGAATGATTTAACAGCATCAAAAAAAGAGACAATACGAAGAATGTAATATAATGGAGAAGCCCTACTCCAGCGGATAATGTACTTTTATTTTGAAAGTTTTGTTTCATTTTCTTTTTCTATTGTTTTGTTCTGTTGTTGTTGCATGTAAAGTAACAAACGTTTGATTTGAGCGTGCGAATGGGATGACGCGAGGAGTGCACGTGTGTGTGTGTGTGTGTGTGTGTGTGTGTGTGTGTGTGGGTGTGGGTGTGTGTGTGTGTGTGTGTGGGTGTGGGTGTGTATGTGTGCGTGTGTATAGCTGTATGAGCGACAACGTCTATGAAGTACTATCAGTAAATGTGTCTGTTTTCATGCCACTGTGGAGGAGGAGGAGATATCAGAGATGTATTTGCTTATGACATAAAAAAAAAAGAAAAACCTTGGACTTTGAACTTTTCGCTTTTGTGTCGTCTAAAAAACGATCTATAGGGTGTGTTGCTCCCATCGTGAGAACCCTACTACCACCGCAGCAGCATTTATTAAAAACAGCTTTCTGGAATGCTACCCATTTCTGCTTTTGGCAGTGACAGCGAAAACGGACACAGAGACACAGACTCAATGTGAATTATTGCCTCCTGTCCGAAGAAACTAAAGTTTGGACTCTCCGAGGTCAAGGAGAGAATGTCGGATCCATCTCTCTACTTGTGGACGGGGAGGGGGGGAGGGGGGGGGGGGTTTGAAAGACACACCTATACACAACAAAGGATCAGACAAGTGAGGGAAAAGGTGTTTTAAGAAGGGAAAACTGTTGGTTACTTTTATTTTTTCCACAGCACATCATACAGCTACAGGTTTAACCCAATGGACTATATTCTTTTTTTTTTGTTCCTTTTTCTCTTTAAACTATACTTATGTGAATGTTTTTAAACTCGTAAGTGACGCTCCATATACAGTAATACAAGAAGAACACCTCCGTCCTTATTACAGCTATACAGCTCTTTTCTTTTCTTTTCCTTTTTTTTTTTTTGCGCTGTTCTTTTGGGTTTTGTCTTCGGAAATGAAAAGGACCTGTTTGGAAATATGCAAGACATGTAGGGGAAGGACAAGGAAACCAGAATGTACTGTAAAATACTTATTTCCTTTGCTTAAATGTTGGACGATTTGAAAAAAAAAAAAATAACGAAAAAGAAAATAACAAAAACGCAAGAGTTAATGTTTGTCATTGTATGCCTTCCGATGCCATATGATCTAGCCACGTAGATCTAACATTCTCTCAACCTTTTTTTGTACATTTTGTTTTTAAATGATCATGTTTTTTTTTTTCCTTCTTTGGCCTTGTTTTTTGTTTTGTTTTGTTGTCAATGAGCTCTAGGTACATGTAACTTATGTCATTTATTTATGTCCTTTTATATCTAGTTTGTAAAATAATAGCCTAAAGTGAAGAAAATAAAGGGGTGCCAAAGTGCATTCTTAATAAAGTAGAAACCATATGATGATCTCCCTGACTCTCATTCACACACACACACACACACACACACACACACACACACACACACACACACACACACACACACACACACACACACACACACACACACACACACACACACACACACACACACACACATACACACCAACCCACACACATACACTGCATTGAGCTGATCACCTAACTATCATGCACTGATTACTTCTTTATATGACTGCATATAATGGAGGGGTTATGTAACGGCAGGAAGAGACCGTGGCACATCGAGAGGTTGCTTTAAATTTTTCACCATTGCTCTGTGGAACCTAAACACACACACACACACACAAACTCTCTCTCTCACACACACACACACATAGCCAGTATGTTGGCAATTTATCCCCCGTGCAGCACATGCTCAGCAGATATCATGACCACGGACTCGCAGGACTTGGCCCTCAACTCCTGTCAGGCCTGGAAGCGTTGAGCGAGCGTACCTCACTTGGCGCCGCTAATGTATGTGTGTGTGTGTGTGGATTTATGCATGCGTGTGTTTAATCAGAACAACATCTGCTTCCTGTACTCATTTCCAGCAGCGATAAACCGCTGATTGTCCTGAGTCTTTGATAAGGGGGGCCCAGTTCAGTGAGGGAGCTCGGGCGAACGTGGAGCCAAATGGTGTTTAAACACAATTCCTCAGAAATCACCAGCACAAGGCATGCATACATTAAAGCTCTGAAGTTTGCAGTGGGAGATGTTTATCGGCCCTCAGAGGGAAAGTGTGCCTCCTGCGCAGATTGGCAAGCAGAGAGGGGGAGGTAAGTGAGGCTGAGTTTGATCAAATAGTCCTAAACACAGCGTCTTTGCTTTTTTAGAATTTAAAAAAATATATATATTGGCATGTCATTTGAAGTGTCAAATTTATATTAGTATATCTGCACAAATTGTTTACCTATTTATCTTTTAGATGTCAAAGTGCTAAATGACAAGTCAGAATATTACAGACGGGGGAAAGGTCAGGGTATATAACTTATAGATATCATAATGTAACTTTGCCAGTTAATTACTTACATTAAAACAATTATTGAATAATTGTTTGTATTAAACAAGTTTCAGATTTTTTAAAATATGTATGCACAGTGGCTTTATCTAACTGTGTACATTTGTGTCTTATTAATAAAAGAAACATCTAGATGTTGGATAAAGATGTTAACCAGAGTTAACATCTTTATTTCATTTTTACAAAACATTTGAGGGAATAATGCTATGTACAGCTCTTACATTTTTGTAAAATAGGACAATAAACAACATATTAAAAAAATATTCTCTTATAACCTTCAGAATAGTGCTAAGAATGATTATGGAAATGTTTAGTTGATGTACATACTTTAGAAGTTCAGAGTATTGAAAAAAAATTATGTGAGATAATGGCCGTCAAAGATGGTTGTAGGGGGGCGCCCTTAGCTCAGTTGGTAGGGCGTCCCCCCCATGGGCCTCGGCCAGCAGCGGACCGGGGTTCGATTCCAGCCCGCGGTTGTTCTCTGCATGTCACTCCCCTCTCTGCCCCATTTCAACACTGTCTCTACACTATCAATAAAGCATAAAAATGCCAAAACATATCTTTAAAAGAAAAAAAGAAAAAAAGATGGTTATAGGAGAAATATTCAGACTCAAGAGTTAAATAAGCACCTAAATGTTAATTTTGGCCCTTTTATACTATGAAAGAAGATATGTTATGGAAGCAAAATAATCGAAAATCAGAAAAGAAAAACAATATTTTTGCCTGCAGTGTCCCATCTTAAAGGAAATTTCACCAAAATTCCAAAAAATATTTCACATAGAAAAAAGGGTTGTATCTTTCCCAGCCACATACAAAGTGGGGAACATAGGACCTGGGGAACATACTGTAGGTATACGCTCCCGTGATTAAGCTACTGACCAACAGACTGACCCACCGACACAACAATTCCCAGGCCCACACTGCTAGCATAGAAGAAAAGGGTGTGCTTGTGAGTCTGAAAGAAGTAGACAGGGAAGAGCAAGACAAAGAAAAGTGCTGAATGCAGCCCTGAAGGCAAGCCAACAGGAGGACAGAGGGGAGACAAAGTGAGAGGAAGGAACGCAGACAGGGGAGAGTTTGAGAGTTACAGCAGGTCACATGGAAAGGAAAAGCTGCTAGACTTGGCTGATCGAGGTAAGCCCAGTCATGTTGAAAGTTCAGGTAGTGGCCATGATTCGGCTGGAACGCTGCCTCTCTCTCTCTCGACACACAATCATCACAATCCTACACCTCTGTCAGTAAATCCTCTCTTCTTACCTCAGCTTCAGCCCAAGAAAATGATCTCTCAGGTTATTTCAGCCAATTATCTTTTTTTTTTTTTTTACTGGTAAAAATGCAGCACAGATGGTGGGAAAAAGAACATCCAGTATTTGGATAATAGCTGCGTTTATTTACCGCTGATATGAAACTTCAGATTTACAAAGAAATATCTGTCATGTGGCTAATGCTAGCCTGTGGTTTGCATTTATGTTTTTACAGCTGGTGTTTTACTTTCAAGACCAACTTTAATGGTATATACACACTTTTTAAAGACCTAAACAAAGTAACTGTTGTACTTATTTTACAGTACAGTGAAAGCACATGGAGGCTCGGCAGTAGGTTTTAATAACAATATTATTGTTGATATGTTTCCAATGTTGATGTGCATCTCCTTGCAAAATCGCAATTATCAAAATAAAAATTATTCCGATTTTTCGCCAAACGAACTGTTCCACTGCTTTGCATTGCATAAAAAAAACAAATATGTCACATTTAAAAAATAGCAATTGAATGTCATGTTTTTATTTTATTATGATGATATATGCTTGAACATTCTTAAACTTCAATTTAAAACAGTCCTATTCCAAGACTTACCTTTAACCAGCACATACTGAGTGATAGAAATGTTCTTCCACATGTATGTCTTCAGCTTGTTAAGTTGTATAATACAAATATATGTTTTGTTGTTGCTGTTACTTTAATTTGAAGATTCAAGCTGAAGTGTATTGGTCCACAAGGAAGTTTAGAAAGCTGTGATTGCAGGATTCTTCAGGTTGAAACTGTTGTATGAAACCTCTTAATTTAAAGTTGAAATGCATTTGTGTTTGGATGTTATTGTTGGAGTAACGTTCAAACAATAAAGCAATTATATTTGGGTGAGGGTTAGCAAGAAGCGCTTAAGAGTTGATTGCTTATTTAAAAATCAAATAACCCAAATGTATCAATTGAGTATTAAAGGCCTACTTCACCGGTTTGAATATGAAGGTGTATTGAATTCTGAGATCCTATGTAGTATAAATGTGCGAAAAAAATCGGTTCATCCTAGCCTGAGAAAAGGCAGAAAGAGTGTTTTTTTTAACCCTATATTTCTCTTTCTCGTGACATCACAGAAAGGGAAACATAGGGTTAAAAAAAACGTACTTTGTAAATATTACTGTGATGTCACAGTAAAAGACATCACAGTAATATTTACAAAGTAAGTTTTTTTTCAACCCTATATTTCTCTTTCTGTGATGTCACGAGAAAGAGAAATATAGGGTTAAAAAAAACACTCTTTCTGCCTTTTCTCAGGCTAGGATGAACCGATTTAAATTTTTTTCGCACATTTATACTACATAGGATCTCAGAATTCAATACACCTTCATATTCAAACCGGTGAAGTAGGCCTTTAAGTACTTTTTTGGTTCATGATTGTAACTTGAACAATTAGTGTTTTGGTGATGCAAGAGGATTTCACATGAAATAAGACTACTGCAAAAAAACAATGTGTCAAATTGTGACAGTAAATGACAAGCGATAAGCAGAAATTTTAATTTGAGTATTTTTTATTGAACTGTTGTTATTGAAGTTGTAACAGGTTATTTTCAATGAAAGCTTTGGTCTTACTGCTATATGTCATCCCCTCACCCCCACCCCGACTCACCCATGAAGCCAAGTCCTGCCTTGCTCTGTGTTCTTCGGGAAACCGGAGCACCCAGAGTTAACCCTTTATAAAGACAGAAGCCAGTAGTTGAGACATTAGCTGATTTAGACTAGAGGCAGGACTTGAACTCTGTATTTTTATTCATCCTGAAAGAAAACAAGAGATTACCAAACTGTTGCCCCCAAAATGAATGCTACACTGCATGTACAGCTGAATGCTGTTGTAACTGGCTTGAAGATGACTTTGTCCTTAAAGGAGGAGTATCTAAAGGTGCCCACCTGCCCTGAGCCCTGATAAGTGGATGGCGATGAGATGATATATGTTACAAGTTCTTATTTTTTTAACCAATAGCTAGTGTCTAATTGCTGTGTGGTTTTCGGGAAACCGGAGCGCCCGGAGTAAACCCTATGATGTTACACTGAGGTGGCCCTAAGAACCCCAGTCCTGCCCCACAAAATGGTCGGAGTAGAGGAGAATATAGATGACTTAGACTAGACGCAGGACTTGAGCTCTGTTTTGCATTCATTTTGGAAAGAAAAGAATAGAGCCCCAAACGATAACCCCTCAATTTAATACTGCCTTACATTTCACCAGTTACTTACCTCTATACTTACTTCTGCATTTGAAGGCTGAGGAAAAGGGCATGAAGATGACTTTTCATAACGGATGAGAAGCTAAAGATGGAGCAACGCTATTTTGGGGGGCTCCCATGTTGGAGCAGAGGTGCTCAACTAACCTGACCCAAGAAGAGCAGATGAATATGACATGAGATGATAAATGTTACAAGTTCTTATTAATGAAACCAATAGCTAGTGTCTATTTGCTGTGTGGTTTTTGGGAAACCGGAGCACCCGGAGTAAAACCCATGATGTTAAACTGAGGTGGCCCTAAGAACCCCAGTCCTGCCCCACATGATGGAATAGAGGAGAAGATAGATGGCTAGGACTAGAGGCAGGACTTGAGCTCATTTTGAAAGAAAGTGTTACAAGAGTGCTACATTGCACTTAATACCTATTTCTAGTAAAGGGCTTAGAAATTACTCTGAACGTAGCGGAAAAGAACCTGCAGAGGATGAAATGCTTCTTTGGTGGTGCTATCAAGTAATACTTGAAAAATGAGGTAATGCATTTTTCAAGTGCTGGCTCCCCTAAATACATTGAGACCAGCACCATCTCTGCACAGCCCCACTTTTTGCACAGGTCCTTAAATACAACCTTGTCCAGTTTCTTAAATGTTTTTGGGGTGATGTTAAAATCTGTACCCTCAATCTCTGCCCATATGTTTTCGAAGGTACGCTTGATGATCTCCTCGGGGTTTCCAATAGTCCATCTTACCTTAGCTTCGCTGAATGTACGCGAAACAAGCTTCTCAACTAGTACCCTCACCGACATCTTTCTTTGTTCTTCCTTAGCTTTGTTATCTATGACAATTTCAGTTGCAAAAGGCTCACTCACTTCCACAGTGGTGACCTCCTTCAACTCTGTTGGTGACCCAGCGCCCATTAATGCCAGTGCCACCCTTCTACTGTGGCGGAGGACCTGAGTGTTAACCCACCAGCCCATCAGTGCAACAAAACCCCAAACTTTTGTCCTAATGTCTGAATACATGTGGTCATGTGACGGTAGAACAGTCACATTCCTGCAGGTTGCCTCTCTTCTAATCGGTTCTGGGTTGATATCGGGCGCCACCCCATTGGTAATGTGAGTGTAGAGGAGATCTGATAGTTCTTGTGTAAATACCAGCATGTTATCGCTGGAAAGATTTTTAAATTTACGGAATACACAAACCTCCTTTCCACTCTGTATGTCACCCTCCTCTGTCAAGAGTAGAGAGTTGATACTTTCTATCAGTGACTCCATTGACTTCTTGCTGTCAATCTTCGGGTCAAGGTTGAACTGGTTTTTCAGTTTTGTAACTAAGTGATGAATGGATGCTTTGGCGAAGCGCTTTGCGAAGAAGTTCTTCATCTTTCCTCCGACTCCTTTCATGACTGGTTTGGCCGTCACTGGGGATTCTGGACTTGTGTCTTTAGCACCCATCTCCTCTGAACTCTTTTCAATGATGAGCTGAGCAATGTCATCGGCTGCATGATCAATCTCAATAGATGTTTCCTTCAGCAGCAGCTCATAGTCAGAGTCAGACACATCATCCAAAAGAGGTTCTATCATTTCATTGACCTCCTTTCTAATTATATCCTGGACAGCCTTTGTTGTTGCTTCCACCAAGCTGTCATGGGAGGAAAGGTTTTCAGGGGTCTCTGCTTTTATGGAAACTGAGGTGGTATTCATTGATGACTGATATCCGTCATCAATGACTACCAACGCAGTTTCTTCACTGTCCCTCTGTCTAACTGGTCGCGGTAAGCACAGAGTCTTTAACTTGCCTCCAAATGCCTGAACCATTTTGCAGGCATGATTAACCATAGTGTTCAGTCTGCGGGGGGGAATGACACGCTGAATGACAGTCAGTTCCGCCCTGCCCAGACTGCCAGAGAGGGCAGAGGAAACACTCTCTGCAATCTCCTTTCCTAACAGGTCCGTGAGCCGTTTTGAGCTGGCACTCGCAACCTGGTCTGTTACTTCCAGAACCTCGGCAAAACATTGAGGGAGTTTGTCGCCCAGATTTGTCAACACATCCTCCTCAGACACAACTACATTCATGCCCCTAAGAGCCTCCACTAATGCCTTGCACACTGTTGCTATGATGTCTAACAGCAGGTCGGCCAACATTATCTTTGTGACATCATCAGCGGTCCCTGATTTCAACAGTGTCCATTGTTCCACTGTCATCCGTTCAAAAAAGTGTTTGATCAATGGACGAACACCTTCCACTGTTATCTGAGGCAGCTCCTCTGTCACAACTGGTACGGCTTCATTGATGGTAATTGCTTCTGTACTTTGATCCATTTTGTTTGATGCTTTTTGGTTTCTCTTTTCTAAACTCCTTGGTTATTTAGTTTTCACAAACTATTTTGTCAGTAACACCGGCAGTGAAGAAGACTAAGAATGTTCTGACAGAAGGAATTCTCTAGAAGTTCAAATGTAATGGTCAGGTTACATCAGAGGGGTCAACAACCTGAGATCAAAGGAATACTCTCCATGAAGATCCGCCCCTCAACACAGCCAGTCAGATTAAAGGAATACTGTTCCAGAAGCCCCGCCCCTCAAAACCGTGACTAAAAACAAAAGAACTGCAGCCTAGCAACAGTTGCCAAGCGATACCTTTTTTTTGCTTAGTTTTTTTGTTTCGTCTTCTGATGGAGTTCGATGGAAATATTAAGGTATGAGTTTTTCTACCAACTTAATAGAAACACTGCTGATAAAATATCCCAGTGATAGTGATCAGACAGTGATCCCTGCTTCTAGGGTACTAGGATACAGTTTCAAAATAAACAACATTGAACAATGTTTATATGTCCATCCTTCCTTCCATCTGTTTCTTTTTACATTTTTAAGTCCAACCAAAGGAAAAAACTGAAAAGCATGACAATGTTCAACTTGCTCTAAAAGGCTGATCGAGTTCACAGTTTCTATGAGAACATTGAATGTATCTGATGTGTGACTTTTGAATTATTCTACACAAACACAACCCAGTTTAGATGAACACAGTTTAATATAAACCTGGTCGAAAATCAATTGTCTGAACCAACTTAAGTGTTTTTACGGATTAGAAGTTTGTTAAATTTTAATCACGTCTGATGTCTTTTACAACTACAGTTCAGGTCGATTTGAATAGATTTTTAATATAAGATAAATATTTCAGTGCTACTGTATATATGCATTATTACATTCAGTACTGATATCCATTTATACACAGGAAACAACAATGTTTCACTTATATTAAAAGATGTACATTCGACATTGTGTCTCCACTAGAAACAGTATAACAGTGAGGATTATTTAAAAAATAAAGTAAAAGACACTGCCCTGATAATATTATGACCAAGCAGATGCATTTCCTTAGCAAATTAATGACTTGGCAAACAATGTTTTTTTTCAATATTTTCTCCTAGCCTTAACCATTCCATCGAATGTGATTCAGGGTTTTACTGAATCATCCATGTTGATGTGTTTGCCTGGAAATAAGTTTGTTTTATGCATATTATGGATACACTTTAGTTGATGGTGACCTTTAAACTTGTCTGAGCTATGGTATCTCAATCAAGCCTCAATTCAGTTAAACCTTTCACACTTTAAGAGCACAAAGGAGCTCAAATTGAGATCAAGTCAAGAGACAACAATCCCACCACTTCAGGTTATTTTGCATGCGCAAGCACACACACACACGGACTCACGCACACACACATATATGCCCCCTCAAGAAGCCACAATGCTTTTATCAGCCAATCTAATTAAGAAACCTTTAGGTGAAGTGCCAGCCTTTCAAACTGGCTTAACCCTGGCAGCTCTGTACTGTCACTGCAACCCTATTCATTGGGTCACTTTGAATCATAATTCAAATTCCTGATACAAAAGCTAAAACCCCTCCTGGTTCCGTCATCTAAGCCAATCACAATGGGGCGCCATCCTTCACACTGACATTATGATTACTCTGTCCTTTGTGTTGTCATCCTTAAGTACGTTCTAAGGCCAGCACAATATTACAATCCATAATCCAAAGGCTTCAATCTTAATCCCCAGCTGAGTTTTCTTTTCTCAACTCTCCAGGTGAATGGCTGGCATTTTTGTTGCGAGGAAGGACAATTTAAGGAGAAAATAAATTAAGTGCTCTTGTGACGTATTGGGAAATGTCTGACATAGGGAAAAAAACAACAAGAGCTGAAAGCTTCAGTGGGAAAATAGCCAGGCAGAGCATCTCAAAAGTCTTAGCGTATTGATCCAGAGGCTTCAAGCACAGAGTTGACCTTGTGCCTGATGGTAGATGAATAACTTCTGGGGACTTTTGATGGACAACACAAATGCAGGGATAACCATATAAGGGCCGTTAGAAATGCCACAATCGGAACACAACAGGGGCAAATTCTGACAGCATGAAAGTATGTGTGTCTTATTTTAGCTGTGTTTAAAAATCTCTCAGTTCACAGTCAAACGCTGTCTGTGTAAACTGTCAAACGCAGCTTCGGTTCAGCAAACACCAGTGGCGGAAAATTTCGCAGACAAACAACCGACAACATGAAAAAACACTTACAGGAGAAACACCCTGAGTTGGAAGCAACCCGGCCAAAGGCAACTTTTCCCACCAAGAGTTTCCCGCCAAGAGTTATAGAAATTAAAGGAGGATGAATGAGAAACAGAGAACAGAACAAATACGTGAAAACAGAGCTCTGAGTTATAGCTATAGTGCCACAACGACAGAGAGACAAGGGAACTAAAAGTGAGAGCAAAGAGAGTGGAGAATTGATGGTTGACAACTTTAATTGATACTTTTACAAGTAATTGGCTGCAGAGCTGAAAGCATTTACTTAAATGTGCTTGAAAATGAATATATTGAAAAGAATATCGCTAATAAATGTTCTGATTTCTGTGTTACTACAAAATTTCATTCAGATCTTCATTGTACACAGGTTACATATTTGACCTTTCATCTAGTGCCCTGACTATATTCACTGCTGATGTCCTGGGAGTCCAAACCAGGGGTTGTACATGCAGGAATGATAAAGGGATTCTGGGGGAATCTGAATGAAGAGGCGGATAGGTTTCCTGTGTTTATGAACTCACTATTCAGCACCTCATGAAACATGGCTGTTTTCAAATATGTCCTGACCCTGAACATCTGTCTAAAAGGTTTGGAGGACAGATCTGAAGACATCAGCCAAACTATGCACTGGTTTAACATGCAATCCAGTCATTGCATACTGCAGCTGCTGTTCCGGTAAAAGAGAATCTATTGTCCGACAGTGACGACGGCAGCTAACCTTAATTGGTATGTATTTGCTTGAGGCTGTGGCCACCAAACCCTTTTTTTTGGTAAGAAGACTTTTCATCTGGCCCCACCTGCTTTGTGTGGGAAAGCATCTCTCTCCAGGAGCGTTATCCTCAGTGACTGTTGGTCTGTTGGGAGAACGTGGAGCTTTATCAGCACCACCAGACTAATCTCACCTCCAGGGCCTAAGGGTGCCGGCGGGTGGCCCCTGTTCCCAAGTGAAGGCGAAGGGAGGTCATCTACTTGACCACTCAATCACTCCTTATCCAGATCCATTGGCTACACTGCTGGTCCCACCTGATAGGCCGACCTTTGGCCCTACTGAACACACATGCATGCAGACACACATGCACACACACACAAATACGCACACATGCGCACACACACACACACACACACATGATAATCTCGAGAGCAAACAACTCCCCCTTTATAGCCACCATGTCTCTTGTCTTCAGAAGCTGGCAGGTTAAAGGTGGAGTTGGTGTTTCTGGAGAATGCTTGTTGTCAATATCAGTGACTATCTTATCCCGATTTGCCACTTGTATGTATTGTATGTGTGCTGCTTTTTCTTTTCAGTGTTAATACATTGAATAGGCTCTGTAAACAGGCATGTTTCTTGCTACAATTATTTTATTATTATTATTTTAATTTGTTTACACATACCTTGTTTACATACCATTTCACGGAGCCTAGGCTGTGTGTTAACACCATATTGTTTTTGTGCACACACAGTACAGACGGGTAGTGGATTGTGAGGAAATATACATGGATTTAGTTTAAAAAGTTATTTTGACAACAGGCTTTCTCCAGAATCATTGACTCCACCTTTACGTAGGCAAAGTGCATGTGCGATTGGGTGATGTGAATAGTGCTTCTGTTCTGTTCTCAAGATGAGATTAAACAAGTCGATCCCCACTCTCATCTTCCTCGTTCTCCTCAGTGTCTGGGCGGCGGCCTGATGAAGGTCCAGCAGGCTATCAGCTCAAGCACAAACCTGGTTATCACAGCGAAAGCAATGTTCAAAATCCCTTTCACAACTGCTGATAGACCCAATGGACAGACAGCTATGCATATAGAAAAACAGAGGGAGTAAAGTGGAAAAGAGGATTTAAAAGAAACCTGTAGATGAAAGGAGGAGTTGGGAGACGGCCAAAGGATTCTATTCAAGGTCTCTGCAATTTGAAATAATTTTTGAAAGCAGTATTTTTATTTAAAAAGATGGAGAAAAAAAGGTAAAGAGAGGGAATGACGGAGGTAAAGAAAGAAAGTAAGAATACGTATGTCCTTTGTGACACAACAGCCATCCATCATCTGCTGATTTTTAGCCCAACGGTGAGAAAAAGGAGTGTAGATTAAAAGAGACAGAAGGCTCAGGCTTGGGGATTTTCTCTGTTGGCCTTTGGACCGTTGACAGCAATAAGATTCCAATCGCTGCTCACATGAGGGCTACACTTCACATGCGGGCCGGCACACACACACACACACACACACACACACACACACACACACACACACACACACACACACACACACACACACACACACACACACACACACACACACACACACACACACACACACACACACACACACACACACACACACACACACACACACACACACACACTGACATATTGATATACATGCCTACATGATCTGCACACCGTTAATCCTCTGTTTTCAGCAGGTTGGAAAATGGAATTAGGATAGCGCCCATGCTAGGGGATTGTGGTACAATATTTGTTGATAAGATCACGAAAAGAAGAATATACAGTATGAAGCAGCATGGAGGGGCTTTTTCATGCCTCACAGGTTTTTCTCAACAAAGGATAGTAGTACATGTGTTTATTTGACATAAGATAATGTGATCTACTACCTTGGTTCCAAAACTAATACTCCAGATGGATACATGTAGACTAAAAGAGTAAACTAAAATAGCTTCAAAACAAACAAGATTATGCATCATACTGTATGGAAAGCTTCTCCTGCAGCCATATCCTTAATCCAAAAACATCAGTTTGCATTAACAAGAGACTCAAAATAACTCGCATTGACAGTATGAGTGTCAGTGGTAGCTATGCGGTGAACTGAGGTCCGCTCAAGGGTGTGTCCACTCCTTCTGCCTGTTGCATTCTGGGATTGACTCCAGCGCCTTAACGATTCCTAATTATTGGAAATGAATAACTCAATACATTGGCCTTTCCGCCCGTGCTCCTCACTTTTCCAGCTGATTATACATCCACAAAAAAACACACACAGTGATATAATCCGATGTGAAGAGGGAGTGTGTGTGTGTGTGTGTGTGTGTGTATGTGTGTTTTTAGAGATAAAAAAGCTCAGCATGGACATTTGGACAGTGAAAATTGAGAACTTAATAAAGCTGTGTAATAAGCCGGGCTGCTGGTAGCAGGTTGGTATTGGTCTGCATATTTATTTTCCAGTTCTTTCATGCAGCCACGCTCAGCTTGCTTCCTTGCATCCTATTTAAGACATCATTCAATCAGTGAACTTCTGCCTTCACCCCTCCACCCAGCCTTCCCTGCTCCCCAGCCCCCCTCGGAGTGAGGGATTCTGGGGCTGGACCGGGGCTCTTCACCCATACACGACCCCATCGACTGAGCTGCTCTCCACGGGCTAAATGATTGATACGAGCCTTCGCTAACTAGACTCCTGAGTCCAAAAACAACTAAAGCTGCCTGGCCAGTCGGCTGCAGCTTGTGATTGTGTGTGTGTGTGTGTCTGTATGTCTGTATGCATGTATAATCAACCCAGGAGACTCAGTAAAAATATGTACGATTGTGTTTGTGTATGTTTGTGCGAAAATGTGCTTGCGGGTATGAAAGTTTAAAATAGCAAACCTTTTGAGTACTTAAGTTGTGTCTATTGGGGGAGTGTGTGTTTGTGTATTTCTAGTGAGAGTTTGTTTGTGTAAGGTTCAGCACAGCATTGCTTTCCCACCTTTGTGTTTGCCCTCAAATCCCGACAGTGCATGTAAATAACATGAGCTCTTTGGTGTGGGGATACGTGTGTGTGTGTGTGTGTGTGTGTGTGTTTGATTGTGTTTGTTGCGTATACGTTTCACTGGTTGACTTTAAATGCAGTGGGACCAGACAGCACATAGGCCTACTGATGGAGTCGTGGCTTGGTCCTAATAAGGTTACAGCTGGGCTAATTGAATGAAGTGCTCCGTGCCTTTGCTCACCGGTTAGCCTGCTGACGCTTTTTGAACCCATGACACTAATAGTACAGTCCATTAAGTAGCAATAAAGGACTAATAACAAACATGGCATCGGGTCACGCAAAAAGAAAATGAACAAAAAGTGTACATTACCTGGAAATATAAGGTTGTACATCATTCCAAGTGACATTAATGAAAGACCATTCCCTAAAGATTTACAGTTTGAGTATCTGAAGGTTATATTTATTTTTAGCTCAGCGCTGTATTCAGTTCTCTTTAACCCCGAGGCTCAGCACCTATTAATAAGTATTATTGCCGTATCTCCGACATCATTACTGCAGGTCAATGGAACCATCTGGGGAATTTGTAGCTACGCTTTCACCATGGAAACAAAACCCTTGCCTTTTTATTAATTGGCAATTAAACTGGGTTAAGAAACCTTTCTTAACAAACCCATGGTGGTCCAATAACTTGAGTTCCCCCTCTCGTCTGTCTCACGGGTATTTGTGATATTTCTAAAAGGACAACTACAGCTCGCCACTGCAGAGTGAGGACGAGATGTGGATGTCAATGACTATAGTGATAACTTTGAGGAAGGCGTCAGGAGGAGAAAAAGATGGAGGAGAACGTACAAACAAGATTTTTACCAAACCACACCCATCTTTCACACACACACACACACACACACACACACACACACACACACACACACACACACACACACACACACACACACACACACACACACAAACACAAACACTCTACTCTGTTGCACCAGTAATGTCTAAATTGCACCATTCTGGTTGGTTACGACATAGAGTAAAGATACAAGTCCCTGAGCGAGACTGAGCAATTCCGTATTAACTACTGTCATGTCAGAATGATGGGAAATAAGGTAAAAACAAACCAATTGCCAGGCAAAAACTATTCTTGCATGCTGGGGGTTACTGACTTGAAGAGTACTAGAATTAGCACTGAGTCTATTTCCTTTTTCAAACAGAGATCTCTCTGCTGGACTGTGCTCTGTATGCTGTGTTGGTTCCCACTTAATTTAGTCTAAATTGTGTTCTTTTTTTCCAAGCAGTGTTAGTATGCTTAATGTGAATGCAGGCATATGTACTGTTCCCTATATGTACAATTCTGTTAGAAAGAAAAGCTAGGGCACGGAAATTATTTTAATGCAATGCATGGAATGGGAATCGCTGCTGACACCACTTGGTTCCTTGTAACATAACACATGTTGTGCTGTTATGGTGTTGACTTCAGCAGAAAGTTTTCCGAAGACTTCTGACTATTCATTTCCATAGTTACGTGGGATTGAGCCATCCTTGACTAAGTCAAAACATTAAATTTCATTACAACAGTGTGTTGAATTATTAATGCGGAAAAGACACACGCTGTTTATGAAATGTTGCTCCCTTTTTCTGGCTTTCACTACAACTTCATGAAGAAGATGTGCAAAACGATACTCTCTTTGACAACGTTTAGATTAAATTGCATTAAACTCAGGTGATAGGGTTACATTCTTGAAAAAATACATTGTACAGGCCTTAAAAATGCATTTTCTGCATGTTTTTGAGAATAAATGTAGCATAAATCAGACAATTAAAAACATTTGAACAAATCCTTCTTTAAAAAACTTCAGAATAGTGCTTAAAATGGTTATGTAAAGTTTAGTTGATGTATAGGTGCTGTACTTGAGATTTTTGGTTCAGAGTGTTGAAAATGATTAATGTTGAGATAATGGCCATTAAATATGGTTGTAAGAAATATAAATGCAAACAGACTTTAGGTGTAGTAAAATAAACACCTGAATGTCAACGTTGGACCTTTTATGTATACTATTTTGAAAGAAGACATGTAATGGAAGCCAAAAATCTTGAAATTCTTTTTTGAAATGCTGAAAGGACGGATGGATCTAGAATAAAACAGCTGATTGTTTCTGAAGTTAGTAGGCTCATGTTTATTTCCTTTGTCATGTGAAGGCCTTGCAGCTGAGGTTCTGGTGATTTTCAGCTTTGCACTTCAGTTGAAGGATAACGTGGTGCCTCTCTGGGTCAAGAACAGTCTATGACCCATACACTGATGAATCACCTTCAAAAAACATGTTGGCCGCACTTCACTGAAACAAGGATGCATCTCTTCATCAGCCAGAACTTGACATTTTAACAGTATGCATTCAGGAATAAACATGCACTTATATTTTTGATTCATCAATGTGATGAATGTTATGCTAAAATATACTTGTTTTGTTACGTATTTCCCTGCACCTCGTATACCCTCAATACTCTCGTCCCTCCAACCTCTACTCATTCTCTCTCTCTTTTTTCTGTCTCACTCTCTCTCTCTAGTCTAAATAAAGTGTCTGCACGGGTAACTCAGTCCCTGAAAAAGTGGAGATTAACATGTCCATTGGGGATAAGAATGAGTAGAGAGAGAAAGAGTAGAAGAAAGTGCGCTGTGATGAATTCAGTTCACTTAAAAATAGACCTAGCACTTAGTTGAGGGGCGCAAGAGTGCTGCACTACACTAGTACTGTTTGGTGAAATCTGTCTGTTGATAATGTTTGTGGTAATAGAATATTTTTTATATTTGCATTATTGTTAGTTAGTTATGTAGTCGATACAAAACAGCAAAATGCGTCATACAGCCCATCATGCTTTTGTTTTCAAATTCATTATTTTCACAAGGAAATTCGTCTGGTTGTAATATTCTCAGGGCACCGTCTGTTACTTTATTTGTAAAATAATCTGAACTGTAATACTGTGCCTAGTGGAGACAAAATGTCAAACTGGCACACAGTTTGATAGTTTTTGTACCTCTGTAAATATAAGTGGAACATTGTGGTTTCCTGTATATCAAATACTTTGCATCTCAAGCAGAGATAGGATAGGCCTACAAGTAATAGACGTAATAATGCTGTTACGTCCCTGTTTGACTAGGGGTAAAGGGACTGTAACTTGAAAACCAGTTAAAAGGGTAAATAGGAGTCAGGTTGTAAGATGATGCGTATTTAATTCAAAAAGAACAAAAGTATCAAACTTAACCGGTACAAACGACAGATCAGCAACTTAACAAACTCAAAGCGTAAACTTAACTTTTAGAAAACCACAGTTGAGCAGCAACAGTCCGGCAGCATGGCAGTGAGCAGAGCAGGGCACAGACTGAGGCTTACCATGCTGCTTAAAGGTCACATATTATGCTAAATGCACTTTTTAAATGTGTTCTAACATATCCATGGGTTCACAGTGTGCCTAGAGACTGCCAAAATATTTAAAAAAATAACAATCTCTCCTTTTCTCACTCTCCCCCTTTCTGAAACCCCCACCCCTCCCCCCCAATATACTCCAGTCAGAATTCTCCTCGTTTCTGACCTCAAACTGGAAAGCCAGAAGCTTCCACTGTGCAGCACACACCCCTATTTCTTATTGGTCCACGGCCCTGACAGACAGAGGGCAAGGCATATCTGGCTTCGCTTCCGGACCGGGGGCGGGGGGAGCTCAAAGACTGTATATTTACGAGGGGAGCTGCAGCTCTTTTTTAAAAAATAGGCCATTGTGAGATTAGCTGAACATCAGCATAGTACAATAAATTATCTGAAAGTTTTTTTCAGCAAACAATTAAAGAAACTTATTAGGGACCACTAAGACCATATAATATGGTGTATAATAGAACCAAAAAGTGTATAATATGGGAGCTTTAAGTACTGGGCACTGATTACACCAGGTGAGCATGATTAAGTGAGCAGCACACCTGCTCACTTAATCAGTGGCAACCAAAAGAAACACAGAAACACACCCAAAACAAGCCCATACATAACACCCCCCACCATAAATACAAACACCTAGTGTTTGTTAAAAAAAACAAAAATCAAGAGTCTTAAAAAAAAAATGTCCATAAGCACACAAAGCACACGGGCGGTCTCCCACCGGAGACATTGTCAGGGGAAAGGGAAAAATGCCCCACTGGAGGACAACGGACGAGGGGAAGGGGAAGGGATGCCTCCTACTGGAGACCACCGAACTGTCTCCTCTCGAAGACCACCGAACTGTCGACCACCGAACTGTCTCCTCCCGAAGACCACAGAACTGGACCGTCTCCTCCTGAAGAAGATGAAGAGGGCGGCCCCCACCCTCTGAGGACAGCATACTCCTTAGGCTCTGATGAGCAGTTGTTGGCTCACTGCCATGCCAGAACCGTCAAGGGGGGGACTAAGAAAAACTACAACCAACTCCAATAAAAAAAAAAAACTCTACCTGGTGAATTGTTACGTCCCTGTTTGACTAGGGGTAAAGGGACTGTAACTTGAAAACCAGTTAAAAGGGTAAATAGGAGTCAGGTTGTAAGATGATGCGTATTTATTTCAAAAAGAACAAAAGTATCAAACTTAACCGGTACAAACGACAGATCAGCAACTTAACAAACTCAAAGCGTAAACTTAACTTTTAGAAACCCACAGTTGAGCAGCAACAGCATGGCAGTGAGCAGAGCAGGGCACAGGCTGAGGCTTACCATGCTGCTTAAGTACTGGGCACAGATTACACCAGGTGAGCATGATTACACCTGCTCACTTAATCAGTGGCAACCAGTGGAAACACAGAACAAAGAAACACACCCAAAACAAGCCTGTACATAACAAATGCATATATACAGTAGCACTGAAATATTACTAGTGATGTCATATTAAAAATGTATTCAAATCGACCTGAACTGTTGTTGTAAAATACATGTAGACGTGATGCAAATTGTACATACTTCTAGTCCGTGAATACACTTAAGATGGTTCAGACAATTGCTTTTCTACAAGGTGTAAATACAACTCCCAATTATCTCTCAAGAAGTCAAAAGTCACACATCAGAGAAGTCTGATGTTCTCATAGAAACTATGTGGACTCAATCAGCCTCACAGGCGATTTAGAGAATGTTGAACACCATCATGCTTTTCAGTTGTTTCCTGTGTTTGGACTTAAAAATGTATAAACAAACAGATGGAAGGATGGATGGACGTACAGAAACTTTTTTCAATGTTGTTCATTTTGAAACTGTATTTATTTTCAGACACAAGTACCCTAGAAGCAGGGGTCTCGTTTTAGTCTGCCTTTGCTGCTTAAATGACATAACTGGGATATTTTATCAGCTGTGATGCAATTAAGTCGGTGGAAAAACTCATGATTTACTATTTCCAACAGACTCCCAAAAAACAAAGCAGAAAAAAAGTTGCTTAGCAACTGTTGCTAGGCTGCAGTTCTTTTGTTTTTAGTCACGGTTTTGAGGGGCGGGGCTTCTAGAACAGTATTCCTTTAATCTCTGACTGGCTGTGTTGAGGTGCGGAGCTTCATGGACAGTATTCCTTTGATCTCAGGTTGTTGTGATGACACCTGACCATTACATTTGAACTTCTAGAGAATTCCTTCTGTCAGAACATTCTTAGTCTTCTTCACTGCCGGTGTTACTGACAAAATAGTTTGTGAAAACTAAATAACCGAGGAGTTTAGAAAAGAGAAACCAAAAAGCATCAAACAAAATGGATCAAAGTACAGAAGCAATTACCATCAATGGAGCCGTACCAGTTGTGACAGAGGAGCTGCCTCAGATAACAGTGGAAGGTGTTCGTCCATTGATCAAACACTTTTTTGAACGGATGACAGTGGAACAATGGACACTGTTGAAATCAGGGACCGCTGATGATGCCACAAAGATAATGTTGGCCGACCTGCTGTTAGACATCATAGCAACAGTGTGCAAGGCATTAGTGGAGGCTCTTAGGGGCATGAATGTAGTTGTGTCTGAGGAGGATGTGTTGACAAATCTGGGCGACAAACTCCCTCAATGTTTTGCCGAGGTTCTGGAAGTAACAGACCAGGTTGCGAGTGCCAGCTCAAAACGGCTCACGGACCTGTTAGGAAAGGAGATTGCAGAGAGTGTTACCTCTGCCCTCTCTGGCAGTCTGGGCAGGGTGGAACTGACTGTCATTCAGCGTGTCATTCCCCCCCGCAGACTGAACACTATGGTTAATCATGCCTGCAAAATGGTTCAGGCATTTGGAGGCAAGTTAAAGACTCTGTGCTTACCGCGACCAGTTAGACAGAGGGACAGTGAAGAAACTGCATTGGTAGTCATTGATGACGGATATCAGTCGTCAATGAATACCACCTCAGTTTCCATAAAAGCCGAGACCCCTGAAAACCTTTCCTCCCATGACAGCTTGGTGGAAGCAACAACAAAGGCTGTCCAGGATATAATTAGAAAGGAGGTCAATGAAATGATAGAACCTCTTTTGGATGATGTGTCTGACTCTGACTATGAGCTGCTGCTGAAGGAAACATCTATTGAGATTGATCATGCAGCCGATGACATTGCTCAGCTCATCATTGAAAAGAGTTCAGAGGAGATGGGTACTAAAGACACAAGTCCAGAATCCCCAGTGATGGCCAAACCAGTCATGAAAGGAGTCGGAGGAAAGATGAAGAACTTCTTCGCAAAGCGCTTCGCCAAAGCATCCATTCATCACTTAGTTACAAAACTGAAAAACCAGTTCAACCTTGACCCGAAGATTGACAGCAAGAAGTCAATGGAGTCACTGATAGAAAGTATCAACTCTCTACTCTTGACAGAGGAGGGTGACATACAGAGTGGAAAGGAGGTTTGTGTATTCCGTAAATTTAAAAATCTTTCCAGCGATAACATGCTGGTATTTACACAAGAACTATCAGATCTCCTCTACACTCACATTACCAATGGGGTGGCGCCCGATATCAACCCAGAACCGATTAGAAGAGAGGCAACCTGCAGGAATGTGACTGTTCTACCGTCACATGACCACATGTATTCAGACATTAGGACAAAAGTTTGGGGTTTTGTTGCACTGATGGGGTGGTGGGTGAATACTCAGGTCCTCCGCCACAGTAGAAGGGTGGCACTGGCATTAATGGGCTCTGGGTCACCAACAGAGTTGAAGGAGGTCACCACTGTGGAAGTGAGTGAGCCTTTTGCAATTGAAATTGTCATAGATAACAAA
Organism: Hyperoplus immaculatus; assembly: GCA_949357725.1. Taxonomy (NCBI): domain Eukaryota; kingdom Metazoa; phylum Chordata; class Actinopteri; order Uranoscopiformes; family Ammodytidae; genus Hyperoplus; species Hyperoplus immaculatus. The sequence continues at coordinate 9,763,981 of OX442352.1, read as the reverse complement.
GCTAAGGAAGAACAAAGAAAGATGTCGGTGAGGGTACTAGTTGAAAAACTGGTTTCGCGTACATTCAGCGAAGCTAAGGTAAGATGGACTATTGGAAACCCCGAGGAGATCATCAAGCGTATCTTCGAAAACATATGGGCAGAGATTGAGGGTACAGATTTTAACATCACCCCAAAAACATTTAAGAAACTGGACAAGGCTGTATTTAAGGACCTGTGCAAAAAGTTGGGCTGTGCAGAGATGGTGCTGGTCTCAATGTATTTAGGGGAGCCAGCACTTGAAAAATGCATTACCTCATTTTTCAAGTATTACTTGATAGCACCACCAAAGAATTTCATCCTCTGCAGGTTCCTTTCCGCTACGTTCAGAGTAATTTCCAAGCCCTTTACTAGAAATAAGTATTAGGTGAAATGTAACATTCATTTTGGGAGGAACTTTTGGGTATTCTTTTTTTTTTATTTCAAAATGAGCCTGCCTCTAATCCAAGTCATCTATCTTCTGCTCTATTCTTACTAGTATGTGGGGCAGGACTTGGGTTCTTTAGGCCACCTCAGTGTAACAGCATAGGGTTTACTCCGGGCGCTCCGGTTTCCCTAAAACCACACAGCAATTACACACTAGCTATTGGTTTCATTAATAAGAACTTTTATCATAACATAATATTGTAACATTCATCAACTCATGTCATTGTCAACCACTTTACTGGGGACGGGTCAGGTGGGCACTTGCTCCAGCACGGGACACCATCCAAATATAGCATTGATCCATCTTTAGATTTCCCCCTGTTGTGTAGTCATTGTCAAGCCCTTGACCACAGCCTTCAAATGTAGAAGTATTAGGTAAGTATTAGTTGAAGCAAGTATAGGTGATAATGGCTTTAATTTCGGGGGTTATTGTTTGGGGTTCTCTTCTTTTCTTTCCAAAATGAATGCAATACAGAGCTTGGGGCCACCTCAGTGTAACATCATTGGGTTTTACTCCGGGTGCTCCGGTTTCCCAAAAACCACACAGCAAATAGATACTAGCTATTGGTTTTATTAATAAGAACTTTTAACATCTGTCATCTCATGTTATCGTCAGGTCAGATGGGCATCTGCTCCAGCAGGAAATACCATCAAAGAAAATTGCTTGAGTTACCTGAAATTTAGTATTAATTTTGGGGTAAATTGTTTGGTAATCTCTTGTTTTCTTTCAGAATGTATACAATACAGAGCTCAAGTCCTGCCTCTAGTCTAAATCAGCTAATTGCTCAACTACTGGCTTCTGTCTTTATACAGGGTTAACGCAGGGTGCTCCGGTTTGCCAAGAACCACACAGCAAGGCAGGACTTGGGTTCATGGGTTGGTTGGGGTAGGGGCCGAATGACATTTAGCAATAACATCAAAGTTATTAGGTTTCATTGAAAAATGATCTGTAACAACTTAAAAAAAACAACAGTTCAATAAAAATACTCAAATGAAAATGTCTGCTTATATTGCTTGTCATTTACTTTCAACACTTTATTCAGACTGAAGTTCTGTTAATTGACTTTCACGCATGAATTTCACTTGTGTACAAAAAAAAACAAAGAAAACAGTGTGTTCTTTTGGAGCAGTGTTATTTCATGTGAAATCCACCGCATCACCAAAACAATAATTGTTGAAGTCAGAATCATGAACCAACATTTGCAGTATTTAATCAATTAGGGTTATACAGTATTTGATTGTTCAATAACCAGTTATCTCTCAAGAGCTTCTTTCTAACCCTGACCCAAATATCCTGGCTTTACTGTATTGTTATAAAACGATACAATAACATCCTTACACAAAACCATTTAAACTTAAAATTGAAGAGTTTCATACAACAGTTTCAACATATAAAATCTTGTATTCACAGATGTCTAAGCATCAGTGTGACACTACGTTTTAATGGGCACACTAAAGTAATAAAAGCATCAACAAAACTACATTTGAATTTTAAAACTAATAGTTGTAACCTTAACAACCTGAAGAAATAACAATGGGAAAACTGCTTTAACATTCAGTATCCATGATAGCATTTAGTATTAATCAAACGGACGTATTGTTTGTAACCAGCACAGAGGGGTATACTACAAAGCAAACTCAACAGAGCCCGGCTCTCTTTTTTTGATCTGGTTCAACATAACACATACCCTCGCTCAGAGCTAACCGGTATCACGAAGGCAGTTATCAACCTCTTATGTTGAACGAGGGTTTCGGCTTCAGGCTCTGTGCGCGTCCCCATGAGAGGGGGCGTTATGCCGTCATTTGACTCTGCTTCCGCACAGACTGGACTGATCTTGTGCCGCTAACTTTACACAAACGGACTGATTGCGAGCAGCTGACTTCGCTGACTTCACTCAAGAGGAAGAGTTTGTCAGTCTGAATGATCACAGAACAGCAGCAAACAGAGAGCCGAAAAAAACTCATACTGCAAATAAGGAGAGAGTGGAATGTTGTCAGAAAATTGGGCTACTGAATTGATTAATTTATTTTACAGATCGTTCTCGCAGTGAGATCGATCTGTAAAATAAATGACATTATAAAGCAATTAAAGGTTGAACTCGGATTTAAACAGTACACCATTTAGCCTAGTTGATAATCCTACACTTAATAATCTGATTTAAGTCTGACACTGTCCCCTAATGAATAGCATAGCCTATATGGAAAATCACGTTAGTTTTGGGCCACATCAAAATTAATACAATTTTGATTTTGATTTAGGCCAATAGCCCTTTATTTGCATCGTATAAATACCATTAAAATAAATAGCCTGATACAAAACCTGTAGGCTAGTCTGTATTTTCCGGACAAATATGAATCTACTGTGAGAAGCTTAACCTGCGAGTCTGCAGCGATGTCCGAACTGTGACAGCTGTCACCTGTCACGTCACAACTGTAATCGCTACTGATGAAAAGAAAGAAGCCCACAGTGAAATAATGTTGCAACCTGTGATTTTATAGAACGCTTCATTAAGAGCCAGTGTGTGTAGATCGCCAGGTAAAATCATTTGAGGTGAGAGCATAGAGTGGTGCTGCATACAGTAGGTCTAGGCTATTTTACATTTTCTGCATCAATAACTGTATGCATGTGGCAAAAAGCCACAGCGCGATGTTACAGTTCACTCTAATGTAGGCTAAGCCTTATGTCACGGCTTCGTTTCGTTCATTAACTTACTGATCAATAAGTTTACTGATTTAACTAATTTACTCAGTGAGAAGTATCGCTCAGACAATATAGTCAGGTCCGCGCCTCCGCGGGATTTCAAAAGGTGTAGTTTCCTTAAAGGGCAGCGCTCTAAGAGCCGAATTTAAGCTCAAACTCTGGAACAAAAACTGGTCTGGGCAGGTTAGCCGTGCAGCCTCTGTTACCACGGTGATCTAGCCAGGTAAAAAGAGAGCCACCTTTCGTGATACTGAAAACTCTGGCTTTAGACCGCTTTAGACTCAACAGACCTCGCTCAGCCCTTAATCTCGCTTCGTAGTATACCCCTCTGGTCTAATGGTGTAATCCAGAAACACACACATTGAGCATGTAGACAAACAAACGACCATCACATCATTATAGTCATTCTTCACTCCTCACAAAATCATTGACACAATCACACTTAAGAGCAAAGCTGCTGTACATAATGACACTTTCCACATTGCAGGTGTTATAATGTAACTTAAATCGGAGGGGTAGAGGGTGGAGGGAGAGGTGGTTACCTCCAAGCCAGGCACTCCGAGCCATCAGAGGAAATCAAACAGGCGGCCTGACAGACAATCCTACACTTTATTTGGCTCACAGTGTGCTACCGGCGGAAGGCGACGCTAAAATGGAAACTCAGTAACTGACCTTTAATGTAACACGGCGCCGATGGCTCAGCAAAGAACAGCCTCCGCTGTGTGACTCTGGGTGTGTGTGTGTGTGTGTGTGTGTGTGATGAGTTATGACCAGCTCTCATGTCGACATTTGGGAAGTTGAGAGCCAAAGCCAGGTGGATTAGGGCAACTCGCCTCTGTGGGAATGCTCAAAACGGCTTTAAGAAAGTGGGATTGTGTGTGTGCGTCTGTGTGTGTGTGTGTGTGTGTGTGTGTGTGTGTGTGTGTGTGTGCGTGTGCGTGTGTGAGAGAACAGAAACACACAACAGACAAAAGCGGAGGCATAAAAAACGCCGCCCAAAGCAAAATAAAGAAGGCAAACCACAGGAACTGCATGGACAATAAAACGCGTAAAGATGTGAGTCAAAAGCTGACCTATAAAATCTGAATAGCGTCTGCGTGCGCTGAGGGATGGTTTGAGGCACTATAACTCACAGATATACACTTCCTTTGCCCCTTCGTTTGCAGGTCACGACCCCTCTAACCTCCAAAATAGGTGTGTCAGCGAGGCCTCACAGAGTCCCTTTTTGTGCCAGAAACAAATGATACTTACAAACAGCGGCGGTGGAGTGGAAAAGAAGTTTTCATTGACATGACTTGTAGAGTGAAAGTTTGAGCAGAGGGGAACATTCCAGAAGGAAAGCACATTCAGCAGAGACAGTGTGGAGGACAATACTCTCATATTCAAATATTTGGACGGTTACTTGAAATTCAGTCGAAACTTTATGCAAACATGGAAATCCACCAATATCCAACTTCCAACAGTCTCTCAATACGTTCTTCACGTCAGCACATTAGTAAAATAACAAACTCCTTACTTTTATAATAATAATCACTAAAAAGGTCAATAAAAAATACTATTAAAAGTAGACTCAAGATCCAAGAGATTTATTTGCCATCAGCAGTACATTGGAATAATTGATTTTAGCTCCCTGGGTCATTTTAAAAGAGAAGGAAGAAAAGCTACAATGAATAGCAAGTAGCAATTAGAAGTGAAACAAAAAAAACACACCCTGATACGATTAATAAAAGTAGATGTGAAGTAAATATATTAAAATAAAAAGCACATTTCATAGAAGATGAATGGCAAGTAAAGTCATTGCATATTATTGTTTCCCTTTAATGTTGTTTGCTATCAGTCTGAGAAAAACATTTTTGCGTTGTAAAAAGATGAATTATTATATAGCCATAAGCCCTGATCACACCGGAGTGACTAAATAAGTGGCGCTTGGTAACATGGTGCTTACACACAGTTTAAATGGTTTTGTGTAAGGATGTTATTGTATTGTTTTATAACAATACAGTAAAGCCAGGATATTTGGGCTTAAACACTAGCAGATTTGCTAGTTTGGGGGCTAAACAGACAGTAGATTGACATAGTTTATTCAACAGACATATGTGTAATGTCAACTCCTGTCTTCTTACTGTTTGCAAACCATACCATATGAACTGTGCAGGATGGATTGTACAGTTGTTTCAGCTCATTTCATCATTACCTTTCAGAAGAGACACTCAACATTTATACACTCAACAAAAATATAAACGCAACACTTTTGTTTTTGCTCCCATTTTTCATGAGATGGACTTAAAGATCTAAAATTCATTCCAGATACACAATATTACCATTTCTCTCAAACATTCTTCACAAATCTGTCTAAATGTGTGATAGTGAGCACTTCTGCTTTGCTGAGATAATCCATCCCACCTCACAGGTGTGCCACATCAAGATGCTGATCTGACATCACAGGTGTGCCTTAGACTGTCCACAATAAAAGGCCACCCTGAAATGTGCAGTTTTGTTTCACAGCAAAATGCCACAGATGCCACAAGCATTGAGGGAGCGTGCAATTGGCATGCTGACAGCAGGAATGTCAACCAGATCTGTTGCTCGTGCATTGAATGTTCATTTCTCCACCATAAGCCGTCTCCAAAGGCTTTTCAGAGAATATGGCAGTACATCCAACCGGCCTCACAACCGCAGACCACGTGTAACCACACCAGCCCAGGACCTCCACATCCAGCAGGTTCACCTCCAAGATCGTCTGAGACCAGCCACTGAGACAGCTGCTGAAACAATTGGTTTGCATAACCAAACAATTTCTGCACAAACTGTCAGAAACCTTCTCAGGGAAGCTCAACTGCATGCTCGTCGTCCTCATCGGGGTCTTGACCTGACTCCAGCTCGTCGCCGTAACAGACTTGAGTGGGCAAATGCTCACATTCGATGGCGTCTGGCAAGTTGGAGAGGTGTTCTCTTCACGGATGAATCTCAGTTTACATTGTTCAGGGCAGATGGCAGACAGCGTGTGTGGCGTCGTGTGGGTGAGCGCTTTGCTGATGTCAATGTTGTGGATCAAGTGGCCCATGGTGGTGGTGGGGTTATGGTATGGGCAGGCATCTGTTATGGACGAAGAACACAGGTGCATTTTATTGATGGCATTTTGAATGCACAGAGATACCGTGATGAGATCCTGAGGCCCATTGTTGTGCCATACATCCATGAACATCACCTCACGTTTCAGCAAGATAATGCACAGCCCCATGTTGCAAGGATCTGTACACACTTCTTGGAAGCTGAAAATGTCCCAGTTCTTGCATGGCCAGCATACTCACCGGACATGTCACCCATTGAGCATGTTTGGGATGTGCTTGACCGGCGTATACGACAGTGTGCACCACTTCCCACTAATATCCAGCAACTTCGCACAGCCATTGAAGAGGAGTGGACCAACATTCCACAGGCCACAATTGACAATCTGATAAACTCTATGCGAAGAAGATGTGTTGCACTGCATGAGGCAAATGGTGGTCACACCAGATACTGACCGGTTCTGAGTCCCCAGACCCCCAATAAAGCAAAAAAATGCACATTTCAGAGTGGCCTTTTATTGTGGACAGTCTAAGGCACACCTGTGTACTAATCATGATGTCAGATCAGCATCTTGATGTGGCACACCTGTGCGGTGGGATGGAGTATCTCAGCAAAGCAGAAGTGCTCACTATCACACATTTAGACAGATTTGTGAACAATGTTTGAGAGAAATTGTAATATTGTGTATCTGGAATGAATTTTAGATCTTTAAGTGCATCTCATGGAAAATGGGAGCAAAAACAAAAGTGTTGCGTTTATATTTTTGTTGAGTGTAGTAAGGAACAGAAAAAGAAAACCCCAGCTCCAGTCAAAGCTTGTTCCCTGCTTTTTCCCTTTCAGGCAATGAATATCATTTATTTATTCATCTTTTCATCCTTTTTCGAGCGACACATGAATACATTCATCAAAGCCATCCTAATCCTCTGGTTAGTGCACATGTGTTTTTGTAAGCGCGAGTGATGTTGCATCAGTAAACATTATTATCCCGGGACAAGGTGTAAAATGACATTGATACTCAAAGACAGAGAGAAAGAGAGAGAGAGAGAGAGAGAGAGAGAGAGAGAGCAAGAGAGAGAGAGAGAGACAGAGAGAGAGAGGGGGGAGAGAGAGAGATAAAGAGATAAAGAGAGAGAGAGAGGTGAGGGAACTGCTTAGGGGAGATATCATTTGTGTCAGTTGGCAGTTGGAAGTGAACACCTATCGATTTACATCCAGCGCTCCTCTGCGCGCCACAATGAGACCTCATGCATTATTCATGCAGGACCTATGAAAGAGCCATAAACATAGCACACTCTCAGCACTTATTGTCACCGAACACTGCTAGTTAGCAGGGGAAAGTGTGGAGGGATACAGGGATGAAGAGGGAGATAGTATGCACTTGGAGCGAAGATTAGGATGATGTGTTTTGGCTTGGTGCTCGGTGTCCGGTGAGTGCCCTTTAACTAGAGTCTCGTTTCCACTGAGTGGTTAGGCATGGAACGGGACGTTTCAATTGCATTCACTTTGTCAAAAGTTGGAAAGGGTACCAAATAAGCGAACGGTGCCGTACCTATTTTTGTCACCCTTTCATTGGGGTACCAAGCAGTCCCAAATGGTCCAGCTACAGGGTGGAGCTACAAACTGAAGACTGTCGATTGGTCGACATATGACTCTTTGTTTGATGTGCCATGTTCTTCCTCTTCATTGAATTTACACTGTGGCCCGCTGATTTGATGTCATGATAGTTTGTGCATAAACTTTTTATAAGGGCCAGTGCCGTTCAGTTGCTCGGGCTGGCCATAGCTGGTATATTCCCCATCTACCATGCAGGGTTAGTGTTCCTGACCAAACTGTACCGTACCAAACAGAAATACGCTGCTCAGTGGATACAAGGCATAGGTTGTACCTGCTGGGGGGGGGGGTCCTTAATGATTGCTTGCTATTTTGTTTCAAGTTGTACCCCAGAGTGGTAGAGGCCTTCTTCAGCCCAGCCGCCGCCTGCTTTGACGACCCAGAGGACTTACATTCTACACCCCCATCGTAAAACAGCCTTTCATTCCTTCCAATTCCGCCTTTATGATCTGGAGTGGAAAGCAGGCCTGAGTTATGGGCTTTGTTTGGGGACAGAAAGAAAATAAAAATGCTATACTGCCGCAGCATGTCAGAGATGTCAAGGAGGACTGTCTGCACCGCGTGTGTGGTGAATTTAGAGCGGGCCCGACTCGGAGATGTGGTGGTCTTACGCTCGAGCGCACGTGTGTGGTTCTTTAACTGAACCATCATTACGTCCAATTAGATTGATGAATATATCACGCAAACGCAGCACATGCACATGACTCCGGGTGAAGTATTTGATACACTTTACCGCATCAGGGGAAGGCAGAAGAAGGGGTTACTGAAACTGAAGTGAAGCTATAGCGTGTGCACTTTTGGAAAGGGAGCCGTATGAAGTATGATTGGAAGACTCTCCTTTCCTCCTCACACAATGCACGCTCTGTTTGCCACTAAAACGACTGCTGTCCAATGACTTGAAATGCACACCGCTTCATTTGTCAAAAGAGCGCATTGCCCTTATACACTTCACTAAATCTCCGCGCAAAGGTCATCACCTCGAAAACGGCCATCCCTCTCTCGTTTCCCGAAGCTCTGCGACTCCTTCCACAGGCATGGACACACACACACACACACACACACACACACGCGCACACACACACACACACACACACACACAAAGTAGAACAAACCATCATTTCAAGCCCGGCTCCTCCACACCGTAAAACATCAAACGACCGCTCCGTCCTTGAACGGTAGAAGTATTAGGGAGACGGACGAGGCGTAGGAGGAACACAGAAAGAGCAGGAGGAAGGAAAACAAGGTAAAAGAAAGGGCCTTTTTCATACTGACAGTCAGCTTAATGAAAAGGCAGTTAGGGCTCGTATATCTGCTGGCCCCAAGGTTCAGCCCCCCCCCCACACACACACACACTCCCCATCCTTTCTCGATGAAGAGCCGCCGGGCCAATGCAATCTGTGTAGTAGTGCCCTGGCCGAGGAGGGTTGGGTTCGTCTGAGGATAGGGTCACCTATAGGGCTTGGAAAGGGTCAGGCCGGGCTAATGAGAGCTAAGCTAAGCGGGTAGGGGAGGGGCTTGGGTGAGAGCAGTGCCTGGCCTTGAGTGTGGTGCAGTTGGGCACATCCATCCACAAGAGGCAGACAGGAAGGACGGGACATCAGTCACCGGAGCTGCAAAACCGCAGAATGCAGCCCACCGCTAAAACACACATTGACAGTCATGCACACACACACACACACACACACACACACACACACACACACACACACACACACACACACACACACACACACACACACACACACACACACACACACACACACACACACACACTCCCCTTTTCTCTTTACATTCCTCCACTGCAGCTTCAGATCTCTGCCAATTCTACTCCCAGTAACACTCAGGGCTTTAAGTAACTGATGCACAGCGGAGTAAAACCCATAACGGTTAATTAGCAGCTAACGAGTACATCTAGGAGGGCACTAGCGGTGTAGAATAGAAGTTGTAAAACCTTTTCATTCAACACACTACTACAGTGGGATTCTACAGTCTGATACGTCGCCCCCCCCCCCCTCCCCCACCCGCTGCCGAGGGAATGAGGAAGTCGGTAACGTTCAACGGCACGTGAAATGGCCCAACATGGCCGACCATGTTGACGTGCATGTGATGAGCTACAGATGAACTGGGCCAAGGGTATCTAGCTACAGTCAGATGAAAAAGCCCTCCTGTACACAAGGGAGCCTCTATCCACACAAGACCAAACTCATTTCTAGGCCAAGAAAGTTATCGGTGTGTGTGTGTGTGTGTGTGTGTGTGTTAGGGAAACTGAGACAGAAAAAAAAGCGTTAGCATGCAAGCGGCACTGCAAGATATGGTGAAAAGTTTCAATCAATAGCGTGCGTGTTGGTGGAAGGTCTTAATGTGTGTTTTGAAGGGGCTTCTAGAGCATGCAACATCCAGTCATAACAAATACCACAGTGTGTCGGAATGTACAATGCTTCTCTAAGTCCTTCAAACTCCCAAGGTCTGAATGCATTACACCAGTGCAGGATATCTCGAAAACAATTTAACCCAGAAAAGACGAGGCAATAAGTGGTCAAGGAGCTTGTTGGCATTATTTGATCATCAAGGTAAATACTTAAGAAGGAAAGGAGATGTAGGATTGCCTTGAATGCATCTATCAAAAGCATACCATTTAAAGGGAACACGTCTGGAATGATCTGAGAGATACACTTTCTTTAAATGATCTCATTGTTTCTCTTTCATGCACGTTTCATGGTAGAGAGAGCTCTTTTCGTACCTACCTCAAGTGAAATCCAGAGATAATTTGAGATTTTGGATAGCCCGAGTTTGGAGATGCCCATCTCTGAAAATCCTGCTCCCACTATAGTAAAATAGGATTGGATGTCACTTAATTTGTGGGGCCAACAGCATTGTAAACTGTCCATCATCCCTGAAAGAGTTGTGCTACCCAACTCCATCCACAAAAGGTCCCATCAAAGGGACAAGTTTGTGTTGTTTTGTTGGGTTCTGGTTTGAATATGTACTAAAGTAATTTATAGACATTTTTCTTTACTTCTTTCTGACTAAGCTAAAGACTTAACACCAGTTCCATACTACAATGCTGATGGGCAGTCACAAATGTTGGAACAAAACCATAACATAATTTACAAGGAAACTCCCGAAGGCACCTTTAAGCAAACTAAGGCCTGATCAGACAAAGGTTTTGTGTAGTTTCTCTGGAATATGTAACAGTTTTTTGAAGGCCATGAAAGGATGAGATCTTGTTTTTTTAATTTGGAGAACTGCTGGGTACTGGCTGTGTTTGGCTGTCAGTTTTAGACCTGTGCAGGATTCTATTCTTCCGTAACTTTGGATAAACTACGTAACATCAAGTGAACATTTACCATTGAGGCTATTTCTTTGGTAGCAATTCCACTGAAACAATTCTCTCCATTCCGACATAATTCGATTGGCGGCATATTCTATAGAGAGGAATATCCATTCGTTTTTTTTTGCATAAATATAAATTAATTGTTCAGTAATTGTTTGTTTTTGTGTGTGTCATCTGGTCCAAAGGTCTGCTTGACTACTCTTCTCCTACACTTCTCTGTTCACACACAAGAATGTCAGCAATTGCTTTTCCATGCAGACTCCTGCATAGCAGCTCATTTAATACACACTGAATTTCGTCCCAGGCCTTTGCCCTGTACGCTAGTTACGAAACCGTGTGAGTATAATAAATGTAAGTGCACAATAATAAACATTGAGTACATGTGTGGGTTTACATTCTGCTACTGACCCTGAAACCCTGAATGTGTGATAAGACGTAATGAATTTCTTTGGCCTGACATAAGACATAGCATTGACTGGGTGTTTACCCTGCAGTGGAAAGCCAGATACAGGGGGCTGCTCTCTTTCTCTCCGAGGGCTAGGCTGCAGCTTGTATCGGATCACTGCCATCTCACACCAACACACACGCACACCAGTACGAGCTTTTAATTCTTTAAAATTGTATTTGTAATCTTTACAAGGCTGTTAAACTGAGGACAAGGCGTCTAGGCGTGTGTGTGTGTGTGTGTGTGTGTGTGTGTGTGTGTGTGTGTGTGCATATTTGGGTGTGTTTTTTGCACTGTATTATACAGCTTATGCCTGGAAACGTGCTGCTTTCCCCGGAAATATTTATTTCCATCCATATCTTTATCGCTCTGTCTTTTCTGTACGCTTTTGTCTCTAAATCAATTTGCCTGTGAGCCGACCTTCAGAACCAAACTTTGTGTACTTTCCCCCCTCCTGGTGCCAGGATTGATAACTGGATTACAGGCTGAATAATAAGCATACAATGGCCTTCTTTGATAAGAGGAGCGCAGTCGTAATGGGAGGCTGTGAGAGAGGGAAACTGTGCCTCATAGGAACCGCGGTGGATTACTAAATAAAAGAGCCATAAAACACCAGCCCTTTGGCCGCGGCAGAGGAAAGCTTAATGCTGCTCACACACAGCAGTGATGTTTGTAATTTCTGCGTTTAGAGCTAGACAGACCACACACTGTAAATGTTCAAGTGCACCTACCAGTGTTGAGAGATACACCGCTCATCAACTCTGTGTGACTCCTTTTTTCCCTCACAATGCCCGATGAGCAAAAATAAGGGGAATTTCTCCGTAGTAAAAAGTGGTCTGGAAAAATCGGACATTTTTGCATTATTATCTCCAATGAGACTTGTTTTCTTTTCCCATCTGATCTTATCTGATCCAAAGCAGGTCTGCAAAAATGATATATTTCTATTCTTGAACACACAAGAAGAACACATCTTGGAAATGGTGGGTCCACCTTGGAGGCCGTTCAAGCATCTGGCAAGTAGCATCAAGCACACTTGGAGTTCCAAATGTGTTGTGCCAAGCTGTATTGTATTAGCCCACAAGTTAGCCAGAATATGATAAGAAGGGGAAGCACACATATGAGAACGGTGCCTCTGCTCTCTTGCCCCTCCATCTTCTGTCTCTGCATCTGTTCACTGTTAGCAGCATAATGATTTCAGAACCACCCCCTCTGCTACAGTATATGCTCTACATGTTAGCCAATGCTGTTCCTTTCCAACTGTCCAGGAACTGTTTTTGTCTGGTTCCACAGACAGGTTTTATTCAAATAAAGAACACATTCAAATACAGACTGACTCACTATAAGTTGTTATTGTAAGTTATAGCTCAAATATTATTGTTATTTATACAAACAATATATGCACACCATCAGGAACCCAAAGTAGAACGACATCTCAAATCACTAGTAATATAAAAAAGAAGTTGTTGGAATAAAAGAATAAAAGCCCTGCTCAACAGTGGATCATGGAGGAAAAATACAGTACATCTGCCATACCGTACAATTTATCTCACTGTCAACCATTGAAGAATGCACTCATGCACATCTAAACTCCCTCGCCCACATGTACTCAGAATGATGCAAACCCTCTACGAAACGCACAACACATAATAACACACGCCCGGTCGCGGCCATCCTCTGGCTATATCTGTCAGTAGTGGTTTATAGTAGGAGCCAGGCACTTCATTAGCAGACCACTGCTGCTGCTGCTGCTGCTGCTGCTGCAACTCCCATACCTTCACTTCCTCATCCTCTCCCTCTCTCTCCGCTGCCCTCACCCTGAACTTGTCCTGAGGGGGGAGAGATGGAATGAAGGGAGGAATGGGAGAAGGAGAGGAAAGAAGAGAAGACCGGGGGAGTGTGTGTGTGTGTGTGTGCGTGTGTGTGTGTGTGTGTGTTGGGGGTGAATTCCCTTTTAATCAGTGTGGGTGAAGGTCCACTAAAGTATGAAGGTATAGAATTTGTGTGTATTTTGCATAATGGAACTGAGCAGATTGCTGTTAGTTGATTCAAACTGTCTTGTCACCAAGCACACACATTTGCGCTCACACGCACACCCACACACACGCACACGCACACACACACACACACACACACACACACACACACACACACACACACACACACACACACACACACACACACACACACACACACACACACACACACACACGCCCTTTTGCCCGCGGAAAGGAAAGGAAGAAAGGAAAAAGGACAGAGACAGAAGCCGCCAGTGTGTGAAAGTTACTCTCAAAGATAAAGAGGATGTAAACATGAACTTTATGATATGAAATACTATATCGGCCGAGTATCGTGTTTACAGCAACATCCATCTTGACAGAACACTTATCAGTCCCATCTTTGTGGCTCTTTTTCACCCGCTGGAATAAATCCAAGCTGTTCATGGTCCCGAGAGCCTCTCAACCAAAGTCCTCCCCTGAAGGGCCGGCATCAATCCCCAGCCCCCTCTTTCATGTCTAATTGACTTTTACAAGCCCTGTCCCTCATAGGCTGACTTTTACAACTTTTTTTTTTTTTTTTTACTCCTGATTGTCACCAAAGCAGCGCAGGTGCAAAACATTACTCCCCTAATCGGAGCCAATTACAAGCGGGTGTGTCAGAAGAGCAGACAGCGTGAAGGTGACTTTGTAGAAAAAGTGAGCGAGCCACTTCAGGAGGCAGCAGGCAAGGGGATCATTATTACATGAAGAGGGCTGACTCGTTTTATTTCATTTAACTCATTTCAGGTTTACAAAGCATAGGCCTGAGTGGACGCCAGTTTGATTTACACACATGTTAACTTCTGCTTTCATCCAAATGTGGCCAGGAGTAGATTTAATAAAAGGTGGCTCAGCCGGACTGAGTCACTCTGCTGCTGAAACTGCAACTCACCCTGTGTTCCGAATCGCATACTTTCTACTATATAGCATGTGGAAAAAAGATTTAGGATGTCCCGATTTTTGTGGCCAGATTAAGGATGGTTAGAAGTACCCGGATGTCCTACTTCATCCAGCCAAGATTGTTAGTGTTGAAAACAGCATCCTATTTTGGCGATTCTGACCCACAATCCGGTGCGCACGTGAAGTGACGTCACATTGACGAAGCCTCCATACGAAAACAAAACGGGGATGCGATGGATTTAAAAGCAAGAGGCAAGATCAAGGCGCAATGTTATGATGAAATAAAATAGTAAAAGTATGTCCCAATAGTATGCTTACTATGCCTAGTATACATCCAAACTAGATTATTGTTATTATCGGATGTAGTATGAATAGAAAAAAGAAAGAGTATGCGATTCGGAACGCAGGGTCAGTATCATGTATGAGGAATTACAGGAGACTGATAACCTCTGTACAATGATAAAATCAGCATTTCAAATGTGCATTTTTCTATCCTTTACAAAAATCTCTGTACCTTTCTTTCAGCTGTTGTGTGATGCAATTACAGATCTCTGAAAACAATAGTGTCCAGTAAATTCCAGCTTTGACATTTACACGTTAGTAGGCACTCAAGTTCATTTCATCAACTCAGTAGCTTTCAAAAAGACCTTGCATAAATAAGCATGTTTTTTTGCCTGTATTCACCTCTTACATTCTATATTTAAAGCCACTACGAGTAACATTTAAATATCTTTTTAACAGCCTCATGTTTCCTCTGATAATCATAAATTACCTTTAACAGCAAACGAGACCAGCAGTGCAAAGAAAGACGTTTTTATATAGTTTTATTACTGCATTTGGTCTGGTCGCACACCCAGTCCGATTTTCGGTTTGCGCATGCAGGCTCTATGGTCGCATATCCGTATTGGTCGCAGATTTCAGTGTAGCGCTGCAACGTGATTTGAGAAGCCTATCCCTCCTGGTGAGGAATGGGGAGCGGGAGCCTTGTTTGAGACAAGGCTCAGCTTGTTTGAGACAGCTTTACAACAGCTGGCGTCGTAAAAATACTACCGCTTTTGTCCAAAGGGGCCGCCAACTGACAAAGTTACTCGTAGTGGCTTTAAGTAAATCATTTTCCACCCCATAGTTATGCACTTAAAGGAAACAAACATCTGGTTTACTAAACCAGTTATTTATTGATAAGGGCTTTATGAAAGCTGACCAGTCTAAATCAAATATGCATTTCTTCCATGTAAACAGTGCTTCCAAGTCACCGCTGCAACTGCTCCATATTAGCACTTCTTTGTATAAACTGGAAAATTAGTAGTGAAGGCCAGAGAGTGTCAGTAAGCTGCCAGAAACATGCTCAGTGTGTTCCTTTTAGCGCTATCTCACCCTGGAATTATACATTTACTGTTGAAGAATGGGGGAAAATAAACTGTTTGTTTTAGTTTTGGACTGCATTCAGACTTAAAGACAAACATGACATGGAACACGGATGTAAATACAATTGAGCAACACCTCATGAACCAAACAAAGAACATTGATGCATTTGCCGTCACGTAAATGGATAATAAGCCTTGTCGTGTGGGTCCGGGTGACAGGCAGCTTAGTATAAGTAAAACAGCCAATAGTCAGTAAAATAATGTTGGGATAAAGCAATAATCAAGACGTAGTGTTTATAGCACTTTTACAGCATGTAAATATTAGGAGAGGAAAAGACTTTGCAAAGGAAGGAAAAAATTAATCTGATTATGTTAGAGGCTGAGTTGAACGTCAAGGGAAAATGTAATTCAGCTTAACTAGACACTGTCCAGATACAGTACAAGATGTAGGGGGGAGGGGGAAAGAGTTCTCAAGAAGGAAACCTAAAGTCTTCTGAATCAGGAGCTTATGAATACTTATATGTGAGTTCACAGATCCATGATACACACAGAGAACATTGTAGAGATTCTGGAAGCATTTCCACTGGGGAAGGGGGGATATTGCTTGTCTGATTTTCCCACTAAAACCATTTTATTTTCCCAGAGTTTCGTCTCTTGGTGGAGCTTGTTGGGGCCATAGCCAACCTGAGGGAAAAAAATATAAAAAATGCATTTTAATTTACATTTGCTTCTATAATATGCTTTGAACAGTTCCAGAAAAGGGAATGATACATTCCATTATTTAACACCTTTAAATAAATATAACCAAGTAACTGAAACAACCGTGTTCATGAATCTGTAAAGAGACATAATTGCTCACCACAATTAGAAACAGATACATATTGATATTATGGAATAAACTAAGGTTAATGCTGTTGACATACTGTACTGTTCATTTTTTTTTTTACTATTATGTACTATGTTAAAAGTACAATAACCAATTCCACCAGATTGTATTATTTGTTGGATTGATTTCCCTTTTTATCAGGGAAAGTTTCTTTTTCTTTCCTTTTTTACCTAACCCGTTGGGCCGGGATACATTTATGTCTATATGTCAAAGTGGTTCTTTAAAACATTAACTTGTGAGACCCGCTGATTACTTAGAAACTCTACTCAACTTTACCATTACTTGATTAGCTCCAACATTATGCAGCAGATGGTAAATTGTGTTCCTGCGCCAGTCATTTAGTAAAGCTTGTGTGGAATCAAACAACGCAGTGACTCATTTGCTGACTAAGGCCCGCGGCTGAGTGAAGCATAAGCAGTTTTACAAGATTGATACATTCTAATTCCTTCATCTTGATGTGACTGGCTTTTAACTCAGGTTTTACAGCAGCTCCTTACAACGATGAATGATGAGAAGACGAAAGCTGCGGAGGAGTGTGTGTGTGTGTGTGTGTGTGGGCGGCTATTTGTAAGGCCAGTCGAGAGCGGTATGCCTTACACAAAGGCGATGCCAGAAACTTGTATAAACAGAGCAGTGGCCGCAGTGGCTCCCTTGCCAAAACACTGGGTTTCTCATCACACACAACTAACCACACACAAAGACACCAACAAGCAGACAGGGAAATGAAGGAAAACGCGCAAAAACATGTGAAAATACAGGCGGATTAAAAAGACACACGAAAATAAAGGGGGAAAAACGCACACAAACAGGCACATAGGCACATGCGCTGTAACAACCTTGTGACTCACATCCCATTACTTTTACAACTATGTGAGATTGAGCAGAAGCCGAGCAAATCACTGTCAGAGTGGATCCAAACTAAACATGAAACCGCATCTCCCTCTGACCTTCTGCAGAGCCATCTGAAAGAAAGAAACACACACACACACACACACACACACACACACAAATATACACATACATACGCTGCATCCAAAACGGCAAAATGATCCAATCTATTCTTCCCTTTTTGCACGTATTGATTTAGACGAAAACGGGACCGCAAGCAACCACAAGGCTAACACAAGAGGGCCGGCCCCCGTACAGATGAGGGTTCCGAGTGAGAGAGAGAGACGGACGGAGGGATTTCCCACATGTAAGAAGTGAAATGTAAGAGAGGCTACACAGAGAGAGACAGAAAGGGAGGATGAGGAAGAGGGATTTATTTCTTTGGGTCTGATATCCATCCAGTGAGTTTGGTGGGACAGGAGAGAGAAGAGCATACAGAGAATTTGGGGGACTGGCCTTCCTCCACCTTGAAACACATCCAACTGCATCCTGGCTCTGACATCAGAGTGAAAAGTAGATGGTTGGAGGAGGCCCCACAGGCAACGGCCCATGGTGTAAAGAGTGTATGGTCAATGTCGGCTCTGTCCCTGTGCGCCCTGACTGACAGCCCTATGGAACCATGGGGGAGTATGGAAAGGTGGAGGTGACCATAATAGTTTTTATGCCCTTCACTGTTAAGTTTGAATAGGGCTCTGAGAGGATGGGAGAGTGGTTGGCAAGTGTGTGTTTAGACATTATGTGTGCATGCATAAGGTTGGACGGTGAACACTTGGACACTCTCCTAGCAAAGTGTTTTGAAGTCCTATGCAGCACGTATACGCCAAAATGGATTTCTTTCTGGATAATAACAACTTCTTGGTCTGGTTTTCTTCCATTAGTTCCAAGCAGCAAATACCAATTCATTGATAAAAGCATGATCTCCAAAGTAGTCAGTGAGACAGATGGAAAATGTGAGATGATCAAATTGGATTTGGAAACAATACAACACCTTGGTAGCTTTTCTATTTGTATTGTTAGAAGGTAACCAGTGAACAGTCCCACAAATGATCTTTAGAAATATCTAAAACACACCCTATACAAGGGGCAACACATATAGTAAAGTTGGTTTATAAACCTGCCTTTTTTGCTTTATTCTTTCACTTTTATTTTGCTCTGACAACGCAGAAACTTATCACACAATGTCCGACTGGATAATGAAGAGGGCGTTGCTTAATTGTTTCACAAAACAGACCGTGCTACGAGACGTAATCCAAACGTAATTGCCTTCCAAAGTATTCACACAAGCAGCAAACATATGCTGGACCAGTCATGTCTGGATGCCTATGTAGACTCCCAAAGAAAAGTCAGTTGCAAAACACTTTTTTTAAATGTCCGCCATCATTCGTTCGAGATCGTTCCCAGGCCCGCGCGCACACACACACACACACACCCACACACACCAGTATACGTAGAATGAGGAGTGATTTAATGGAAAGTAAAATTGTTAATTTTTAGGAGCAGGAAGAATACACAGTGGAATACAGGAACACATGGATCAGAAACCCACGTTTTGACGCCCAAACACAACACCACAGAAGTGTCTGCTATTGAACAATGGATTGAGTCAAATTTATGAGATCTGATAGTAACAAATAGATGGAATTCTTGGGAGGAATTGTTCTAGTTATTAAACTATTATGACTTTGAACAGGAGACCAGAATCGTCATCCTAGCAGACCATGTTCATTGTTGGCAACCATGTGTTAACGCTATGTGAAAATCCAACTTTTTTTGGTGTTGAACTTGGCCACCTCCTTGAACCCCACTGTTTCTCGAAAGCTTTGCAGAGTTGTGATGTAAAAATGTTTTTAAACTATCCAGTTATCTTCTCTCTTCTTTCCCCTGGCAAACACTTCTCTCTCTCTCTCTCTCTCTCTCTCTCTCTCTCTCTCTCTCTCTCTCTCTCTCTCTCTCTCTCTCTCTCTCTCTCTCTCTCTCTCTCTCTTCTGTCTGTCTTCCCGTCTCTCTCTCTCTCTCTTCTGTCTGTCTTCCCGTCTCTCTCTCTCTCACACTTTGAGCCATGGCAGGCTGCTCTCAGAGGAAGTGATGCAGTCCATCTGGGGTGGTCGTTAACATGCTCGGCGGAGGAGCGAGCGTTTGGCAGCGGGACACATGAAAAAAACATCTTACGCACACGGGTTAGTCCACAGCCAGGGGTGCATTAGAACAGGAGGGAATCATTTTGGGGGGAAAGAGAGAGAGAGAGAACGTCTGGAAAGACAACAAAGCTGTGGGAATTTTTTTTTTCCGAGACGACCGCGAGACCACTTCATTTTCTTCTGGTTAGTTTCAGCAATCTGCTTTGGAAATTGTTCACGGGGAGAGAGGCAAATCCAATCATTCATAGAGGATCATTTCTAGAATGTCTTTCCTTTTGAAAATAATTGACTGAGATGTTTGCCTGTCCCCTCCTTTTTATTTGAGATTCCGCTTGATCCACTGACAGAACTCTGCGTCAGATGCACTCGGCATGACTTTTTAGTACAGTAGCGCTACGTCATTGGCCTGCAATAATACACCTACAGACATTTAACACCGTCCCATCGTACTGTTAGATGAAATGTCAAGATGATGACCATTTTAAAGTGACAATAACTTCTTAAGTACATTATGCCATTCAGCTGATTACACGTCCGATATGTGATCATGTCCTACACGTTAATACTTCCCTTAATTCATTTGCATATGTATGCCTTTTAAATGCGGGTTTGCATACATAATGATCTCAGTGCTGCGTCATCCTGGGTGCCGGTATCTGCCGTCATAAATCTAGTGCCACTCTAAAATGCAAACCACTGCGACACACCGCTTTCACCGAATGATGATGACCTAATGCCTCAGGTTTTACACCGCACCTTGCATACCAAAATACAAACACTCGTGCATACTAATAGTACAAAGGAGCAGTTTATAGCTTGGGGAAATGCACACTCATTCTGTTACTTGCCAATGAGGGAATAAATACTGTCAATGTATGTACGGTAAATATAGCTGGACCTAGCAGCCAAGACAAAGTACAATAATAGTAACCCCCAGTAAATGTATAATAATGTATATAAAGGTGGTAATTAGTGAGCTTTAGAGGTGCTGGCAGTCAGACTATGGTAACTTTGGATAAAGGGGCAAATATCTAGCCTGACTCTGCCTAGTGGTAATGCTAAGCTAAGCTAACTGGTGACCTTACGTATATTTAAACATAAAGAATCAAGTCATTATTTTCATGTTTACTCCCAGAAAGAGGGCATATGTCTATAAGTGTATTTCCCAAAATTAAAAAATATTTTTGTGTATGTATGTGTATATATGTTTATATTTTCTGTTCTTCTCTAAATGTGTTTTAGATTATATTTTCAGATATGTGCTAAATAAAGTAAACGAAGTCACACTCAACATGACATTGCAGGCACTTTAGCTGAAACACACTGTGTAACCATGCGTGAGAGAGTCATGCAGCTAATACAATATTTGATCCTCAATATACTACACCTAATACAGAGGGATAAAGGCCTTTATGTGCCTTTTATGTGACTGTGAGGTAGGTAAAATAAGGCTAAACGATTCATATTAAAATGTAAAACAGGCTGGCGTATCTATTTATATGGGCCAAAGCAGCTGTAACTGCTAGCTAAGTGATTCATTAATACCTCCATAGGAAAGGCACTTTCTTAGCCCAGGGGAGTGCAGTAAATGTAACATAAGCAAGTGTGTGTAGGCACATCCGCACCAACACACACACACACACACACACACACACACACTTACACACACATTCTCATTCCACAGGAGGTGCATTTGGAGGTGTACAAATTAACCTCAAACTATCATTAGTCACGAACAGCACATTTGCACTGTGCTACAGAGAGCACTTGCTGATTAATTTGTTCCTTCCGCCAGTGTAAAACATAAAGGTAAACACTAAAGAGCGAGGGTGTGAGAGGCTGAGCTGGTAGAAGAAGAAGAATCATCCTCCATACTGTCTACTCCCAGAGGAATCTGGTGGAGGCAAAACGCTAATAGGCCAAGTTATCAGAGTCTACTCAAGGCTTACACTGCTGCAAAGTCCACGGGGATTACGAGGCATGCAATAACTCTGTTTGTACATATTAAGGTGAGACACTCCAGGCAAAACAGCTTTATTACTGGTCAATGTTGCGATGTTTGCCTATTTTCTCAGAAATTATATAATATTGTAAAAATGTTGACATTTTTTTTAAACCAAATTCTCAGAGGCTTCAAAGGGTCTTGTCATTGCAGTGTTTCAGTGCTGTGAATGACCCAAGCCCCAACCTCAGCGATTTTTACCGGCATCCAATAAGGAAGTGACCTACAACTGTAGTAACCAGAAAGTGCCACTGGGGGTGGCGCCAATACGAGCAGTTTTTCTTTGACTCACTTGTTAGCGGTTTTCAAAGTTTTATTAAACCTATTTACAGCCTGGGCCACAAAACCATTTTAGTCTGTATGTTTAGGTCATATCTCCATGACAACACTGAGGGAGGTGAAATTTTTTGGCCCACGCTAGTTTTTATTCTTTTGGAGGTTAAAATGTATTGGCGCGATCTCTTGAGTGACAGCTCTCCGCCCGTTGTCCCTCACTTTGCCTCGGAGGTATACGTCAGCTATCTCCCTCCCCCCGACGTGACGTCGATTCCCCTTTTCGGCAAGAGGAGTGAGGCGGAGTAAAAATCTCACAAGATGGCGACGCGCACAAACCAGGATTATTGGATGCCGTGTGAATAACTGAGGTCAGCCCAGATGCTACATCCATATTATTTACTATCTATGGAATGACCACATAAATGGGTCATCCTCTCCTCTTCCTGCTGCTCCTCAACATTAGACCCACCCTTGCTCTCACACACCGGCTTTAACAGGCGAAATGGAGAGGAGAAACTTCAGACCCTAATTTGCCACTTTAAGATTTTGTCACATATCCTCGGCCAAATCCTCAACTTTTTTATTTATTTTTCCCTTGGTGCACTTCCATCCACTCTCAGCTTCCCCCTCCCCCCACACTAAATGGCTCAGTAACATTTTGCAAATCCACACGAGAGCTGTGGAGTTACTCTGCCTCCGTTTCATGCAGGGACATGACAATTTGAATTAAATCATCGCCCGAAACCTCCTCCCTTATTCTCACTCCCTATTCCCCAAAATGTCTTTGTTGGGCTTTTCTTTTCTCTGTTTTTTATTAGTTTCCACACACACACACACACACACACACACACACACACACAAGCCCTTTTGCCCGCGGATTCGATAATCTGCTTAAAAACCTCTGGGCTGAGCTGTCTTTGCAGTGCGACCAGCCATGGCCAAACGCACCAAGACATGGGGAGAGAAGGGGGGTCTGAAATGAATCTGGATTTTCCATTTAAATACGTCTCACTCACAGGATTTGGCAGGTTGTTCCCATGGCAACAGTGGCCCATCTTATTTGGATTGTGTGTGTGTGTGTGTGTAAGTAAGTGTGCTTGTGTACATATCATTGTGTGTGTGTGTGTGTGTGAGTTGCGACCTCTTAGCTTGACACTTTTAGCCTGTTAGTTTCGCAGCAGAGGCTGGAGCCGACCAGTCGCTCTCATTTCGGAGGAGATTTTGCAGTGTCTCTCTTCACCGACATTAAACATTGCATCCACTCTGCTGCACTCGAGAGGTCTTCTCTGAAATGCTTACTACACTGCAGTTTAAGAGCAAGTTATAACTGCTATCAGTTTTGACTCTATCTGACAATGCATGATGGGATTAAAAGCTATTATCTGGTATCAAGTCAAGTCATGGATTAGAGTTTGCGAGCTTTGAGTGTAAGCTGATGGATAATGCACAAAGAAAAGTACAGTAAACAGTTAATACTGTACATAGTATTAATCCTTGGAATCAAGGATGGATGGATCCACATACAGAAAACATGTCACTTTTCAAATACTTGTTTAGAGGTATCACACATAGGGACTTCATACTGACTCATCATACTGATTTACAAAGATGATGACTGAATATTACTGTACATGCCAAACCAAATGTTTTTTTTCTTTTTTGTTTCAAACAAAAACAAAACTACAAAGTCCTCCCTTGCTGCGTGCACCAAAAGCTTATTTAATTCAAGGGAAAACCCAGCATACACCAGGCCTTTCAATTGACAAATGGAAACGTTTTAATAAACTGGCTAAGTCTCTGTGTCATTACATTTGTTGGAGCTAGAAACGCTAAAAATGAACAGGTGTGTATTTAGATACTGTACTCACTAAAATATTTTTTCTTACCTGGTCTTAACCAAGTACTTGTTGTGCCTACACCAAACTTAAACCAGAATCATGGCAGACCAAAAAACAGTGAGTCATTCTCATAATGTTCAAATGCGTTTTGGAAGACGATGTCATCCCTGTGGCTAGAGGCAGTGGAGCAGAAAACACTCCATATGCTCCTTTTTGGAAGGCAACGACGAATGACCTGTGTTTTTTGTCACTGAATCCAAATGCCTAAAACAAGACATACAGCTGTCTCTGTACATGTGATCATCATGCTACAACACACACTCACACATTTTGAATATCACATTTTGAACAAATAAACATTCCAAGGATAGCAATCCAATCCGGCAGATGTCGGAGCATGTCACAATAAATTGCCCCGGCTTATTCACAAGTCTGACTGAAAAGACCAACCCAGCCGTGCACTGATCAGTTGAGCCCTGACGCCTCAAAAACTTAAACCCACACAACTAGAATCATGAGACACTGCAACAAGGGCAAGCAGAAGGTGGTGTGTGTGTGTGTGTGTGTCTGTGTCTGTGTCCGTGTGTATGATAAAGGCTCACAAATGGAGGCCGCGTGAACATGCTAAATGGATTACTTCCCCTCAAATTGAGAGATCATTGTGTGTCAGGAAACTGGGACCACATGCTGTCTTTCGGTCCAGGGGGTGTATTGAAGGTTGGGGTGCGGGTGTGAGTGTATAGGTGGGTTCACTGATTTTGCAGACAGAGCAGGATCCAACAGACTGCAGGCAAAGCCAAAGCTCCTCGGAGGGAGCAACCTGAGACAATATCTCCAACAGATAAAGCTCATAGAGCAGGAGCCGGTTGTGAAAATCACAGATCCCAACCCCTGCTGTGCGTGTGCAGCTGCAGTGGCGCATGTTTAAAAGACCGGCGAAGAATTTGGGTGGGATGGGGTGAGTTTAGGCGTCAAAGGGAATGTGAGACTATAATATGTGTGTATGTGTATGTGTGTGTGTGTGTGTGTGTGTGTGTGTGTGTGTGTGTGTGTGTGTGTGTGTGTGTGTGTGTGTGTGTATGTGTTTGTGTGTGTGTGTGTGTGTGTGTGAGTGCAAGAGTCCACAGCTCAAGCACAAAAGTGGTGTGCCAGATAGTTGTTTCAATATTAGTAATTACAATAGTTTAAGATTTGAAAAATGACTTTGGTTTTCATAGCCTTCTAAATCTCAAGCTTGAACTAAATGCTCCAAAACCAAATTTCACCCTCCTTGCTCCACACGGTTTTTCATCATCATCTTTCATTACATTCAGACAAGTTCACTCTCTAAAGATGTAAGGGTTCACTTTTTTCTTATCTCAATGAGAAATAAATGAATGTATGTATGAAATAAAACTCACGGATAACTAAAATGTGTTCTCACAACAAACAAAACACAGAAGTCAGCAAAATACCATACACTGTATAACAAACTTTACAGTGCAAGCTAAACATTTAACTAAAATAATTTTTTATATGTTTTTGCAAAATTGTTCTTATCTTTCTTTTTCTATAATGCAATTACAGCAAAAATCCCACCAAAGCTATTTCCACAGATTCTGAGAAAACTAATCATGCCAACAATACATCTTATCAAGATTACTCTTGTCTCGTAAGTGTTTTGTGCCAGCTTCAGCTGGGCAACCTGGCTTGTACTGTAAGTGGCCTGCTCATATCACTCTTCCATTATCCTCCATACAATCCCAGTGTCTTATATTGGATTTGTTCACACTGGCAGTGCCCCGTCATGCAGTTCTGACCTTTGGTTCTTCCACTCCACCTAAAGTGTCTCCTTTTTTTCTGAAGAACCTTTTAGCAACCTATAAACTGAAGGTGACACAATAAAAATAAACAATCACTCACATATTACCTGTTTGAAAAGTAATGACAGTGCAGTTTGGAGCTATTTGAGACCGTCTTTATATAGCTTAACCTTAGCCCTTAATTCTTTAAAGAGCACATCATTTTTTACTGCTAATTTATTTTGATGTTTTGTTCCTTTATCTACTTTCTATGTAAATCACTTTGAATTGCCTTAGTGTATTACACATGCCATCTAAATAAACATGCTTGCTTTACTTGGATCTCCCCCAGAGCTACTTTGCTCAAAGCTGTGTGTTTCACCCTCCAACTCTCAACTTACCTACCTAACTAGCATGGCAGCTTACAATCCACAACATTTAAATTACACCGGGTGTTGTGAAGGACCCTCCATAAAACTCTTTATAAGACAGACAACCAGCCCATCCCTATACTGAACAGGCATCTATCTCCTCTCATAATTCCAATACTTTTCGATGCACACAATGTGATCCAAGGTCCTGTTTCTTTGTCTTTCCACCAATTCCTTCCTCTCAGACATGACATCACCTGTCCTGAGAGCGGGCCTCTGTTACTCAACCCACCTCCACTCCAGCTCAGGTGAAAGACAGCTGTGAGCATGGTGGAAACAATAGGGATCCAGATAAACTGTGTGTGTTCTCAGGGGGTCACAGGGTCAGATAGAGGGCCACCTGTCCCGGGCTGAGAGAGAGAGAGAGAGATTTTAGTGTTTAGTGTCCCAAAACACACACACGCACACGTGCAGCGGCGCAGAATGACATGCTTCTCTTCCTCCCTGGAATGGCAGCAGACAGCGGTAAATTAAAAAAAGCTCTTTTCCTAATAATTAGCCCCATGGCGGGGGGCGACCTTTGTGCCTCCCGCAGCAGGAGAAGCACACAGGTAATTAATGCGCGCACACACACACACACACACACACACACACACACACACACACACACACACACACACAGACATATACCCTGTCCTGTGGGGTGAGGGCTACACAGGCCAATGGGTCCCCTCTGAAAATGATACCCTGTCATCCATGCCCCCCCTCCCCTCGCCAGGGCATCCATGGGCAATGGAAAGGAAAATGTGTGTGTGTGTGTGTGTGTGTGTGTGTGTGTGTGTGTAAGAGAGGGTGTGTTGGAGTGCACTTAGTGATGTGTTTGTTCGAAAAAAAAGCACACATTACGTGCATAAGACGGTTATTGTAGAAATAGCTGTGGTTTGGAAAGGAAAGCAGGATGTCTGCTACTACTGAGTGTGTGTGTGTGTGTGTGTGTATGTGTGTGTGTGTGTGTGTGTGTTTGTTTGTTTGTGCATGTGGGGTTCGGGCATTTTTGTCCGTTCATGCAGGCCTCCATATGGGCTATGTGTGTGTACGGAATTTGTCTTTGTGTATGCTCAAGTAAATCCATTCAAGCATGCATCCATATGGGCTGGCTGTGTGTGAGTATATATGCTTTACGTGTGTGTGTGTGTGTGTGTGTGTGTGTCTGCGTGTGTGTGTCTGTGTGTGCGTGTGCTTGTCTGTGTGTGTAATGGTGGGTTTTAGGCTGTCAGAATAGCTGTGTAATGGTGCATGGTCCCCTTTTGATAAGTCTTACAGTTGTGACCGCGGCCCATGTCCTCTTATCTCCAGAGGACAATGTTGCACTCACAGCAGCTGCCGTCACAAGCACAACACACACACCACCTCACACACACACACCCGCCGCTTCACAGGCTCCCATTCATCTCCACACGCTCAGGTTCACGCAGACACACGCACACCCACGCGCGCGCACACACACACACACACACACACACACACACACACACACACACACACACACACACACACACACACATTATTACAAAGCTGCACACACTTTCACAAAAAAAGTATTGGGAGCGCACACGTCAGAGAACCTAGTCTAAACAACTTAGTTCTTATCTGTCCAACTCTTTTCTGACTTCAAATTACTGCATCATTATCTGGCACTCACCTCCTTAAACGGTAATAATTGATCAAATGGGATTGATTAAGCATGCTATTAGTGCGGGATAATTGGCTTGATAATGAGCAGATTGCCTGCTAATTGCTGAACAGATAATAAGCCTCAAATCTGCCTCGGGGCGAAAACAGTGAAATAGCAGATATGTACTCTGCAAAAACTATCAAACTACAGGGAAACGTGGCCAGATATTCGCTATAGATCAAGTCTTTGCCTTCCTACCACCCTGCTCAAAACAGACTTTAACTGGTGCTGACACTTGTCACAGCCTAACCAGAGTGAATGACAATTTGTATGCATTAAAATGATGAGCATAAGAGCTAGAGTGGAAAGATGTCTGTGCCAAACCATAAGCTCAAAATGATTGTCACTAGAATGTGACTCTTAATGCCGTTTGCTTTGGGCAGGTAGTGTTTAGTGCCTGTTACATGGAAGATGACTGGCAAGACAACAAGTTCCTATCTTATAGTACAACTGATTGGATAACCTGTGTTGTATTGTATTGTTGTCAATGGTCTTTGAAAGTATTATCGACTTTCTTAACTATTAACCAAGATTGATGTTGCACCCATCCCTAAATCTAAAATCCTGCCTCATTGTATTATGAAGCACTTTTACTCCAAATGTCCTTCCGGGTTTTGACTCCATTTTTTATGTTGTCACTGATACCTGCAGCAACACGCATGTCTGCACCGTGGCAGCCCACCCTGAGAGCCTTTATCCTACACCCTCATTAAAATAGTTGTTCACATGAGGTGGCGAGTCATGGCGCTGTCTTAAATGCTCCCAATGGTTTACTGATTGGTGGGCTTCCAGCTTTCTGGCCTCAATCCTGTCCTTGTTTGTTTTTCCAGACTTGTTTCCTGCAGAGGAAACTGAGATTGTGAGATGTAGGGCTGGCTCTGTATAGGTGCAAGTGCCCCCCGCCCCCTAAAGTGATGATCACTTTGGTCCTAAAAACTTTAATCTGTATGTAATGTTGTTCGAGAGATTTTATTGGAATTGAAAATGAAATGAAAAAATAGCAACAGCATGCGCTTTAGTGTTATGTGTATTGATACCCATACATATACTTTTTTTTAACCATTTCCTTTCTTTCCCGCTTTCTTCTCCTTCCAGTCCATTGGAGGTGTCTTTCATGGTCCCTGTCTATCAATGGCCCTCTGTCCTCCGGGCCTGGGCCTCTGTTTGCCTTAGGGCTTCCCCCGCATGGCTCCCCTTTGTGTGGGAGAATCACAGGGAAAGAAAGCAAAGATGACGGAGGGGAGGGGGAGAACAGACGGAGAGTTTTGGGTAAACAGTAGCCTGTCAGAGCACAGCGGGACACGCTATATAGCCGCTGCCTCTCTCCGCGGCCACCAGAGAGATTTTTAATCGCCGGGGCGCCTTAAAGAGCCGATTACACAAAGGATGGTTTTGTGTCGTCTCTACAGAGCGGGCTGGACATTGACAAACAACTTGTGTGAGAACTGAGGGATGTTTGGTGTTGGCTGAGAGGACGGGGGTCCTTTATGGTCAAGAGCCGTCTGATTAATGCCTGTTTGTGTACTGTACTGACAGATGGGCCGGGCAGTGTCGACAGGCTTGCTGAGAGGGGTTTGGGTTTAGGAGTCACCTATAGAAAGTGTCTGCATCAGAGCAAGGCATTCCCCTCAAGCCTGAAATATTCAGAGTATCAGGTGGGCAGCAGGAGAAGGAATGTGAAATACCACAGCCTGCGTCCAACTTTACTAGACATAGCTGCTTCATAGTTGCTAAGAAAATAGGGCACTTAAGCTTTGTTTCCACTGAGAGATACAGTCTGGTGCAGCTTGACATGCATTTATTTGTGTTTCTGTCAAATGTTGGAAAGGGTACCACAATAAGCAAGTCGAGCTGCATCTAGATGTTTCACCCTTTTGTTGGGGTACCAAGCCATCTCAAATGGTCCCAAAAAGGTGCACACTGCTGTCAGTTGATTGGTCTACAGTATCATTTCCGTGTGAGAGATAAACCACAGTGTGTAAATGTCTACACTCAGCTCTTTGTTTATTGTGTGGCATTTTTCCTTTACTTTGAGTAAATCAGTGGGTTACACTGTGTCTTGCTGCAAACTTGCTGCTACAATGTCACCATAGTTACATAGCTGCCGCGACCAGCGCCGTTCAAGGGCTCTGTCCCATAGACTGTATTTACTGACTGTGGCTATCTCTGTTGGGTATAAACCTGCCTACCACGTAAGAGTGCTGTCGCCAATGGAAACCCAAGCCAGATTTAGAGGGAACCGCGCTCTGCCTAACTGTTCCGTGCCGAACCGAACTGTGCTGCTCAGCACAAATAAGCATTTACAGGAATTTGGTCTCAGCTTTATCCAAACAGGATAATAGCAGGTTGGAGTTGCTCGGAGCTCATAATCAGACAGTACATATACTGTAAAGTGAGAGGAAGACAATGTCAGGTGTCCTAGTCTAGGATTCCAGGGCGTGTTTCCCAGACACCAGGCCACTGTGGCCCTACACAAGTCTCCGCTGTCATTAACCTACATCGCTCTAAATTACCTCCTATTCCCAACGAGGGGAGATGGAAAAGTGTGTGCGGTCGCAAGAGGAAGTCAGAAAGAAGGAAAAAGGAAACAGAGGACAAAGGAGGTTAGGAAAGAGAAAGAAGAAGTCATGTTGGCAGGAGGTTCAGGAGGTGGAGGCAGGAGAAAAGGAGCCCGGGATAGATGAGGACAGTGATGCAAGCTGACAAGGAAGGGAAAAAAAGAAGGAATAAACAGGAGAGGTAAGGCCTAATGAAAACCCAGCATAAGACATGTTTTGTCACCGGATCTCGCATTCAATGTGAAAAGTGTGACTTATTAGTGCTGTATTTTCAGCATAAAGATGTAATTCATCGGATTGTTAATACCACGGCTGCCTGTGTGTGTCATTTTTTTTGGACAACATTTGAGAGTTCTGGCTTTTAATTAAAATGCCGGAGAGGGAGACAGAGACAGTGTTTCTTTGTGTGTGTGTGTGTGTGTGTGTGTGTGTGTGTGTGTGTGTGTTTTCTTTGTAGTGCGACTGTACTCCACGTATGAGTGTGTACTCTGTGTAATCAATGTGCTCTTCTATTGACTACAGTGCTCAAGTTCTGCACAGTTTCACAGAATACACACACACACACACACACACACACACACACACACACACACACACACACACACACACTGCAAAGGGAGAATGCCAGACAGACAGACAGATAGAGTTGACTAGACTGAACAGAAAAACACACTCACACACTCCACTGCCCTCAATTACCAAGCAGAAAGGGAACGCAAATGATTATTGAATTCCAAGACAATTGCAACTGAGGCAAACTGATAGTAATAAGTAATGGCCATGTTGTGCAAATTCATTATGGGGGAGAAACAGCCATGAAATTGAAAAACAACAGTAATCAGAGAACATGAAAAGAGCTGACACAATAGGGGAGCCTGTTAAAAGGTAACGAGAGGACAGAGGAAAGGTAGAGAGATATGGTCGAGTGATGTGATCGTCAGCTTTTGACAGGCTGATTGACAGCTAATGAAAGGCCCTCATACACCTGATGCCTGAGGGGAAGTGGGCGGGAACATGGGGCATCTCAGGTGACAATGAAAAGTGGTAGAGGAAGATCCCAACCATTGATATGGGTCACGCAGATACCGACCACACATGAGGGGGTCACAACACACTCAAGTCCACTCATGCATGCAGACACCTAAACATCCCCCCTGCACACACACACACACACACACACACACACACACACACACACACACACACACACACACACACACACACACACACACACACACACACACACACACACACACACACACACACACACACACACTTCACATGCTGACAACACAATGATGCTGTGTTCACGGTAGTGCTGAAAAGACTAGTTGCTTCACTGATTTATTTATTGTCAAACAGTTAAAGGTGGAGTCAGTGATTCTGGAGAATGCTTGTTGTCAAAATGACTTTATTCAAAAATTCATGAATATCTCCTCACAGCAATCTGCTACCTGTCTTTACTGTGTGTGCGTTGAAAAAAAGTCCATTGTTAAACCCCAGCATAGGCTCTGTAAATTTTATCCTCCTATTATGTTGTGGGTCATTTGATCCATTTATGCATTTGAGTTGACCAAAATATACAGATTACCCTTTTCGCTGAAATCCTTTTGACTTTTACTCATTTAGGGTCATGACCTTTAAGTGTGAACTGAGGAAAGTATACTGATCCTGAAATTCTATAATGATACTGATGTGTGCGGATTAGTTTGCCTATCACACTTCTCCAGAAAAAAAAGTGGGATCATCAACCAAGCAGCTTGCTCTGCTACCTGTGGCTACACAACGCACTCCCTAGATCTTATGTATGTTCATCCAGCCCAGATAATCATTAATAACCCAGCTTGTCCATAAAGTTCAAGCTGGGATATCCAGACCTGCAGTCAATAAACAAGCCATCAACCGAGTGGAGTCAGCTGCTGGCGAGAAGAGAAAAAGATGCCTCCTCGACAAGACAATAAAAGTAGCAGCATGTGTGTATAATCTAGTCCTTAAACACATTTTTTTCAACATAAAAATAGCTTTTGTCTTCTTTTTTTAAAGCAAACATTCCTTTTATTATATCTCAAATTTCCGTCTGTTGTTAC
Organism: Hyperoplus immaculatus; assembly: GCA_949357725.1. NCBI lineage: Eukaryota > Metazoa > Chordata > Actinopteri > Uranoscopiformes > Ammodytidae > Hyperoplus > Hyperoplus immaculatus. Next base: position 9,731,497 of record OX442352.1, on the reverse strand, counting down.
CGTAGATCAAGCATGTCTTTTCCGCACCGCCGGATTGCACTGAAATGGTATACGAGTTTAAACCAAATAGATATAAACAGTTATCAGAATCTGATCGGAGCAGCATGCGGTAATAAGCATCGAGGTCTGCTTTGTGAACACAGCCACTGAGCGCACCTTTCAAAACACATGGGAAGAAATCACTAGCCATAACATACACTATGCACATGCTGATAGCAAACCAGACACAGTTTCGGAAGCTTACGTGAAACCGAATCTAACAGGTTTGTGTGAGAAGCACCCTGGGCCTGTTTGGGAGTCTGTGTGTGCTGTTGGACTTACATATCACCATACTGTTAAATGTGCCGTCCGTGCTTCAAGAAGCCGAGGCCTCAAAGCCAGCAAGCAACCCCTCTGGAGGATATCCCCCATATCCTCACATCTCTTTCCCCCTCCCAACAACATCCTTCAAAACAGCTTTTCATCCTTATCCTTCCCTTCTTCCCCTTCCTTTTCCATCCATCCATCCATCCATCCATCTCTCTCTCTCTCTCTCTCCTCGTATACGTACTACTCAAGGATGCAAATGGAAAACAGTTCTGACCCCGAGGAGGGTTCTAACGTTACACTTGAAGTTCTTTCAACCTTCTCCTGCTGGCGTTTTTTGTTCCGTGGCTATAGCAAAGGGAACTCAGCAGGATTACTTTTTCTCACTAATGCTCGCTGGTTCCCTCATGCTGATTGTTTTGGGGAAAAACTAATTTGTGATTTTTTTTGTGTTCAGTGGGTGGGATTTGTGCTGATGCCTGGGTAAAATTAGATAAACAAGAACCTTTCAACCGAAGAGTGATTTCAGAAGTCAGAATGTATGACATCCAATCGCTTGCAAGAAGGAACACAGGTGCCTGTGTCTAGCTTTTAATCATATATCAGACAGCATATGTGCAGGCACAGGGCAATAAACACCCTGGTGAACAAAAACAATTTTTCAAACAGGGCATGACACGAAACAAAAACCCCAAAGTGTCCTGAATCGGTCAAATGAATTTGTAAGGTAAGTGGCACAAGGGTGTCGAGGTATGTGTTTGTGTGGTGTAATACATGCTGTTATTTGGACTGTTCTGTTAAAATAAAGGGGGTCATTGTAGTTGACAGTTGGGGTGTGTAAGCAAGAAGTCCTTAAGGAAATGAATGCTGGGCGGAGGTGTTTTTCCTTGATAGCTGACTGTTGGAAAACATACCTGCTGTAAAATAACTCATAAATCATGACCATGGCTTTGGCAGCACTCTGTACACACATATATGCAGCCACAATGGGACTCAGCTGGTGATAATATATTGGGTGATGAGGACAAGTGTGATCATAAATGCAAGGGGATATGTCGCCCTAAATAAAGAATGCCTGAGAGCCTTACTGGATTATATTTAATTATATTTTTTGACACAGGGTCATATTTATGTATTTTCCATTACAAAAATAAAGACATTTCCACCATTAATTGATACAGGAAAGGCACACATTGGTGCAAACAAAATTCACAAGATGTGAATACAGTGAATTAACTGTTTGACAATCCACATTTTATTTGGGCGAACACATAGGACCCACTTTTAATGTGTTGAAATAAAATGTACGCGTTGTGATGGTATAGAGACAGGGGAAAGATAAAGAGAGAGAAAAGAAATATATGGTCAAGAAGACAGGGGGACAAGGGAGGACAGTCAAGACAAATGATAAAAAGTTTACCAGCGTTTAGAGGGCAACCGAGAAGTACAACTCCAAACAACGTCAGCTTGCTCGATTGAGGTATGTGTGGCGGAAGACGTGAGAGAGAATTAAAGGGGTGAGCGGGACAGCAAAGGTGATTGATGAAAACCCTGAGTTACAGCAGGCCCTTGAAGAAGGACGGGACACTGCACTTCATCACAGTCACACACACACACACACACACACGTTTTTGTCAATGCCGAACTCCTGAGAACTCCCTCGACACTCTTTGATCCCACACACCTGAAAATTCACTCATCACTCGACCGGAGACAATCTACGCCCATACATTTCTATTCACTGGCTGACCCCAGTCTAACCCTCCTCCCCCCTGTCTACGATATGCACACTCCGGAATACTGAGGTATGTACATTCAGAACTAGAATAATATCAGGTGGTTGTTCAAATTGCCCCATCCTGGTACTGTCCTCACACAGTTGATGTGTTGTTTCTCTTATTCATGTACACAAACAAGATTGCCTTTAATAGCAATGGGACTGTCACTTATTTTTAACAATATTTGTTTGAAGTGTCCTTCCTACCAGGAGAACTCACTGACATGCTACATCAGTAAGACTAAAGAGCTGTGTGTGTGTGTGTGTGTGTGTGTGTGTGTGTGTGTGTGTGTGTGTGTGTGTGTGGGTGACAAACCACACC
>OX442352.1:9714092-9724092 GCA_949357725.1 Hyperoplus immaculatus | reverse complement strand
AAAGTGTAGCCAAGATTGAAGATATGTTGAACAAAGCATGGGATATTATATCTCACTGAGGAGTCTTAAAATGATGCATGTTCTTTTATTTTGTAGATTATCACAGTGTATAATCTCCCTCCCTTTATTCAAGCAGGGGACATTCATAACATGTGGAATACAAGTCAGTCCCAGGCTTCACTTACCGCCTGTCATAAAACAGGGCTGCAATTTAAAAACATACATGTGGGGGGGACAATGTTTGTTACAGTGCCTAGCTGCTCAGACCAGCATTTAAAATGTCAACAAGTTCAAAAGTCAATTCATTCAAATTGATAACTTCATCTTTGAACTTTGGTGAAAAAATATCATCGTTTTATTTCAAGCTATAGGCATAAAAGATGGTTGTAAAAAACACACTTAGAAATGATTTAGAATTTGAGACGGCATGAATTGATGCTTTAGAAGTGACATATTAACATTCATAACTGTCAACCTGGTGGCCTATACAACAGAGGTAAAGGTATTCTTTTTCACAACATGGGAACCCAAATGTTGTTCACACTAATGGTTACTGATCTATAATGCATTGAATGAACAATTATATCTTTATAAAGGGGGATTCACCAGCCGTACACAGCTTTATGTCAGATACCACCTCTGCACAGTTAGGTTTTTCCTGTGAAACTTCAAACACGGGGCTAATTACGGACAAAAAAAACCTGCTCCAGATCATTTCATAACATTGTGGCTGACAGACAAAGCGGCTTAGCATAACACCTACTTCATGGGGAGGACAATAGAACAAAATGTGCTCTCTCGCTCTCTCTCTCTCTCTCTCTCTCTCTCTCTCTCCCCCCTCTCCCTCTCTCCGTGCGCCAGATTAACAGGAGAGACAAAGGTATATACTGTAGTGGAGCAGCCTGAAAGCAGTCGATGCCAGCAGCTAGCACACACACACCTGGTCTCCTCGTGACCTCTCACCTGTGCTCCACACATCACAGGCCAGAGCTGCAGTGAAAGAGGAAGTGCACAAATTACCACTGGCAGGAGCAGGGCCATCAGGCTACCCACCGCTGAGAGCGTGCACTGGAAAAATTGCTCCTTCAAAAATGAGTAAAAAAACAAACAAGAAATGCAAGGTGTATTTCACTTAGTAGGGTAAAATAAATCTGCAAATGTACAAGTGAAAAAAAATCTTTGGCAATATTCATTAAAATAAGATGCTATATTTAAGCCTTCAAGAAATTAGCTGGGTACTCATTTTTAGGTATATTATGAATAGTATTAGGAAGTGTTTTGTATTGTAGTGCTCAAAAACACTATTCTTCCCTCGACTTGTCCATGTGATTCTCCTCATTTCAAATGTAATTTAACTGATTTGAAGTAATACAATAGTGGCAGATGTAAGGTAACCATCTACTTGGATTAAGATTACTACGTGACATTTTAGCATTTTGAGATGATATCTATCTTGAAGTTAGCTAGAAAAACTCATATGTGTTACTAGTAATAGGAAGAGCGATAAGCAAGCCTTGTAGGCCTCATTTTCAATACCATTAACGCACAAGTCTCTGTGGCTCAATGCAATATTGCTTGTTAGGTGAATGTGTCCTTAAATGTCATGAGATATTTTGACTAGAAATAAGTCCAATACACATTGTAAGATTTTAAATTTTTTGCAGTGAAGGAGGGGCATGAAGCTTTAAGAAAGAAAACCATGTCAACCATATCGGCTCAGATGCACGCTCACTGTACTTTATTGTGTCAAAGCATGGCCTATTTCTATTTCTTACAGGGGAGGAGGGGGTAGGAGAGGGGGTGATGTATCGGAGAAAACAAGCCTGTGATGAGCAAACGAGTGCAGCGACACTTGTAAACCAATTTCAATGCATTTAAGATGGGTGAGAAATCCTCGCTGAGCGCTAAGCCAACAAGTGCCTCGGCTAATGCAAACATGCAGCTCCCACACACACACACACACACACACACACACACACACACACACACACACACACACACACACACACACACACACACACACACACAGGGGCCAGATGTATCACTGGTTAAGTCAATATGGAGATGGATGACAGTGGCTGGTGAGAAGAGAGAGAAGAATGGAAGGATAACAGGAGGAGGAACGGTCCCTCTGGCTACGTTCAACACACAGTGAAATGCCCTAGGTAAACACTGGCACCACGCCAAGGCACGGACATGAGCATGTGTGTGCACAATCACATTCTAATATACACACAGACAGACACAGTGGTATAGTAGAGCCAGGATACACGCTCATGAGAACGGGCACACACACACACACACACACACACACACACACACACACACACACACACACACACACACACACACACACACACACACACACACACACACACACACACACACACACACACACACAGAGAGCCCACTGGAAGCTGTCATATGCTGGGCTCTGCCGCAGTGCTGAACCCAGCAGCCTTCTCGTCTTTGGGCCCATCTGTCACTCTCTCCCCCTATCTCCTCCATTTTCCCCTTCCCTTGTTATACCTCCTAACCTTTCTCACATTGCTTTTTCTGTTCTTTTCCTTTCTTCTCTTTCCCTCTTTTGACTGAGGTAAAAAGAAAAATCCCAAGCCCAGATTTAAGAGATGTACGGGGTGGATGAGAGAAACGAGGGGAGCGATAGAGAGTCCCAGAGCTGCATGTCAAACACTGAGATTTAGAACTACTGTCGGAAAGGAGCCCCCCAAAAAATCTGACACCCCTCGACATCAGACACACAGACGCTGCCAATGCACGCTCCCTGGGAATACTGAGCTTGTGAAGAACTAAGTGCATTAAGCCCCACAGCGCTCTAATCCTCCCTTTGATTTGGCTGTGGTGTTTTTCTTACCACTGCACTGTCATGCGTTGTCATTAAAGTATGATCAGTACTGCAAGGCCTTGTTTTCCTTCGAGTTTTTGATGGTGAAACTTGGGTTTCTGTAGGTGTTTGTCTTTGTTCCTAGAGTCACTGGCTGAGGAGTTTCTGTTGTTCCAAAACAAACTGACAACAGTAGCAGGACCTGTGCAAGGTTTTTACCCAGGAAACACCCACCGGACCGGAGCTGATGTTTGAAACAGTGATGGCGGGGAGAACCTTAATGAACTGGCAATGGTCAAATGTTCACAAATATTTACATCTCACAATGTCAATGAGTGAGACTTTTATTCATGTTTACTGTTCTAACTTTAATTGTTTTGTCATTAGGTAAGAACAAATTGGTCATTTGAATAAATTGCATATGATCCAAGCATGTGATTGGTGTTTATGCCTGCCAGGGTAATCTTCAATTTAGATCGGTCAGGTTTAAAGACAAGGACAGTTTCACCCTTTTCAAAAACAAATAGACAGAACTTAGCCAATAGCCACATAGAAATAAGTGCCATTACTTATCAGCTCACCTTAATTCTGAGGACAAACATTTTCAAATTGACCAAATTTGTCATTTTGATGTTTCATAGCGAGAGCTGGCCTCCATACATCATTATGTTTACAGCCAAAAATAAGATGTAAAGAGCGAACGGATGAAGACACTAAATTGTTTTTCTCCTTTAATTTTTTTTGGTACAGTCTACCTATCATTTACAATTCTCTTCTGATATTTTTGTAACAAACAGTATGCAACAAAAGCTGTGAGTAAGACAGTGAATTATTTACTTTGCTCTTAAACACAACCTAGCTTAAATATAACCCTTAGGAGTGAGTGCAGAGACATTCTCATCTCACCGTTTCAACCCTGTAAGGGCATTTGTCCTTTTAAAGAGAGAAGCACAACAAGGCACTCACACAGACACACAATTCTCCCTGGCAGATACAGTATCCCAAAAGGTACATGAGAGGAGGGGGGGACTGTCCATCTAGATAAAGTCTCTTCCATTGATGACATTAGGAAGTTCTGGTGACAGGCCGCTGACAGCAGGGTCAATAAGGGAAGGAAGAGGAAGGAGGGAGGGAGGGGGGAAATGGGAGGACATTGTCAATCATTAGGCCTAATGATAGGGGCAAACACTCGCACACACAGGCACGCATTAACATACTTACATGCAGTGACATGAACACACAGAGGCATAGTCCACACAGCGACATTTAGTGAGGCTGTCCGACTGGTTTGACCAATTATTGATTGCCAGCGGGAGGGAATGATGTGGTTAAACACAAGGTCACATCTTAACATGACCGTATTGGAAATCCACCCAGGGGGCATCCTGGGGTTAGGGCTTTGTGTAGCTGATCAAACTGTCAACTGCCGTCTAATTATGCAAATGTTTTTCAAGTGAATATGTTTTTATACAATTATTCTTTATTATTCTTTTTCAAGCACTGGGTCAATTTTGAGATCTTTGTCCACTTTGCCTCAATAACATGTATTTTCATTAGGGCTGTCAAATTAACGCGTTAATTTTGATTAATTAATTAAAGGGACATGGAGGAAAAAAAAATTTTGGTTGAGAAAAAAAAAAAAAAAAAAAAAAACATGGAGGAAAAAAAAATGTTGGTTAAAAAAAAAAAATCAAACTCGTTTAAACTCGAGTTTAAACTCGAGAATCTCGACTTTAAACTCGAGAATCTCGACTTTAAACTCGAGAATCTCGACTTTGCCTTCAAACCTCACTCACCGTCACCAATGGTCCATGCATCAAATGCATATCAATTAATTTATGGGAAACCACACAACAGTGTCATGGAGGAGTACTTGGAGCATTTTCTCTCACACTAAAACCAAACTACAACCGATTAGGCCTAAATCTAACGTTTATTATGCACATTGGAGAGAAAAGTGACAATGCTTCACTTAATTTTGGCGCACCATGGACAGAGAGCGGAGGTCTAATTGTCAATACACACACACACACACACACACACACACACACACACACACACACACACACACACACACACACACACACACACACACACACACACACACACACAGGCCATATGAAATTCAACCGGATTATGCAAACTTTCAATTTTTCCTCACTTGGAGAGAGAAAAAGCGCTGTTCCTGTGCGCTCTGGCACTACACCAGCTGTGCCCGGCGTGAGCCTCAAACTGTGTCTTAATAGAAAACATAACTGCAGGTCATATGACAAAACTAGCGATCGGACTAGGTTAGTAAAGCCGCATTCACACTTTCAGCCTTTCCCAGGAAGAGATCGTGTGTGAATAAAACACAGTCTGGACTACAATAATAATAATTAAATAAAAAAGCAATTTTTTTTCTCTTCCCTTCTGAGGGAAGCTTTCGTGCGTAAATGTGCCACACCGCTACATGCCTATATGTTTGTCTCTGTGTACAAATGAAACAATCGATCGCTGATTATAAAAACTAAATTAAACTAATAGATTGAGGAGAGTCTGCACTGGTGAATTCTAATTATAGCAGAAATTCCTCTGCTGTGCGCTGGGGAGAAACAGCGCCTGATTTGTTTTGCCTCGCACACGGTCGAGAGAGATAAGAGGCTTCACCTGACGGCACATGTTATTCATCTATTGCACCCAAAAAATCACAAATTTTAACTAAACAGCAGCAAAACTGTCAGGATCGCGTGGCGCTGTCTAATGTGCAGATCTGGAGCAGAACAGTTACCAGCGTGTCTGTTTCTCCCCAGCGCACAGCAAAGGAAGTTCTGCTATATTAAAATACGCCAGTCCAGACTCTGTTTTATTCACACACGATCTCTTCCTTGGAAAGGCTGAAAGTGTTAACCTAACCCTACCCCTAACCCTCTAACCCTAACTTTTTTTAAATTTTTCTAATATTATTATTCTAATTATCTAATTATTTAAATTTTCTAATTATTTTAATTTTTAATTGTTTTAATTCTCACTATTCTAGCTGTTCTGATTTTTATATACCATTTCCAAATCTTTATTAAAGTCGTTTTAACGTTTTATTTGATCCTGGTCAGCAGCACCCTCTTCTTCCCACCCTGGAGCATCCACGCTGCTGACCACAGCCCCCGCCCCGCCCCCAACATGCTAAGTTTTTTTTGCCTTGTTAGTGGTTTTCTAATTATTCTAATCTCTTAGAGATTTTCTTAATTATTTTAACTTTTTAATCATTTCAATCTTCCAATTATTTTAATTTTCTAATTCGTAATATTTCATTATTCTAATTACTCTTAGCATTTCTAAATCACTATTCAAGTGGTTTTAACTTTTTATTTAACCCTGGTCAGCAGCACCCTCTTCTTCTGTCCACTGCAGAGACACCCTGCCTGGGAATCGAACCCTGGTCTCCCGGGTGAAGGGGCAGAGCTCTTCAACCGCACCACCAACACCACTCCAATTTTTAGATCAATAGGCCTGTGCAACAATATTCCAACAAAGGAATCTTTTAACCCAAACTCTAACCCCACCCTAACCCTAACCCTAACCCAAACTCTAACCCCACCCTAACCCTAACCTTAACCCTCTAACCCTAACCCTCTAACCCTAACCCTAACCCTAACCCTAACCCCAACCCCAACCCTAACCCTGACCCTAACCCTCTAACGCTAACCCTCTAACCCTAACCCTAACCCTAACCCTCTAACCCTAACCCTAACCCTAACCCTAACCCTAACCCTAACCCCAACCTCAACCCTAACCCTAACCCTAACCCTAACCCTAACCCTGACCCGAACCCTCTAACCCTAACCCTCTAACCCTAACCCTAACCCTAACCCTAACCCTAACCCCAACCCCAACCCTAACCCTAAACCTGACCCTGACCCTAACCCTCTAACCCTAACCCTCTAACCCTAACCCTAACTCTAACCCTAACCCTAACCCTCTAACCCTAACCCTAACCCTAACCCTAACCCTAACCCTCTAACCCTAACCCTCTAACCCTAACCCTAACCCTAACCCTAACCCCAACCCCAACCCTAACCCTAACCCTAACCCTCTAACCCTAACCCTAACCCTAACCCTAACCCCAACCCTAACCCTCTAACCCTAACCCTCTAACCCTAACCCTAACCCTAACCCTAACCCTAAAACCTGAACCTAAGTTTAGCACCGGAAAAAACAATCCCCATCTACCACACAAACCCCCCCCCCCCCCCCCCCCACCACCACCATTATATGTTAACACTTAGCACCATGATTATGGAATTTTATGTTAGGTACGCATATTTATTTTTCTATTATTGGAATTGTGTATGTGTGTATTGATATATGTCCATTTTTATGGTTTTTATTTTTATTTTATTGTTTTATCCCACAAAAGTACCACATTTTACTGACCATTGTGCCGCTGCCTCTTCCTCTGCTCAATAGTCTGGGTCCTGGTCTCCCACACCGATGGGAGTCACCACCCCACATTTAAAGGAATAATTAAATCACAAATCATCCGTTTTCACCGTATTTCATCCCTGATTTCAGATTTCCATAACACCACCTCCATTCTTTTCAGTAGCCTCAGACACAGAGGATATTCTAAACGTTTTCTCCGCCAAATTAAAAACAGCACCTTGGCCGCTCTCGCTCCCAATCACTCCTTGGAAGCTCCGCCCCAGATGTCCGAGGGCGGGGGACGGCCTCCAACCACTGCACCAACTAGATCCTCAAAAACCCTCGCCCTCTACCCTAACCAGGGTCTATATCCCAACCCCCCTTGCCTCCCCTCCCTCCCCTACCCTAACCAGGGTTTGCATTCCGACCCACCCTACCCCCCTTCCTTTACAGCAGTGCTTGGAGGCACTCCCCCCTCTTTTTCCAACAGCCGGACTACGCACCAGCCGCAGCTAATCCCATTTATCTCCACATTTTCCCACAGGACTTCCAACCTACACCGTACCCTCAAACACAACTTTTCCCGCACACAAACACACCATCCAGCATTACAAAACTGTCAAGTCATTTCAGCCCACAGAAAAAATAATAACCTTAAAAGCATTTTAGTCCGGTCAACCTTTAAAGATAACTCACATTCACCACAAACACAGCACGACAGTATGTACAAAAACCGGAAATTCATACATAACATACACAGCAGAGCATCACACCCCACCCTGGGCACATTTTCACTCCACTCCAGCAACATCATCTACATAATCACCTGCACCTCCTGTTCGAAACACTACATTGGGGAAACAAAACATACATTACTGACCAGATTAAAACAACACACATACAACATTGGGGAAGGTAGACTTACAACACCCTTAGTCAGACATTTCCAAATACATTCACCGACAAACCTCATCATCTCTGGTCTAGAATCAAATAATAGGTGGACTATTGGGCAGAGGAAGAGAGCAGAAAAAATATGGATTGACAAACTCGGCACAATGGTACCCCTTGGTTTTAATGACAAATGATGTTTTAATAACACTTGATGGTACAGCACTAATTTTAGGATGATTTTAGCTAATGTTTTAGGGCCTTTTATTTATGTAATTAAGTAATTATCTGGATATTGTACACATACACACATATATATGTCTATGGGCCAAGGGGTTTTTTGTTCCCCCCTTTTTCCTTTTCCCCCCCCCCCCTTTTTTTTGCGCTGTCGGGCTTGGGGCTTGAGCCCGGGTCTCCCGGGGGAGGGAGCGGGGCTTTCCCATCTGTGCTATCTAACCATGTACCCTTTACCCCAACCCTAACCACCCCTCCCCTCACACCTGAACCTAAGTTTAGCACCGGAAAAAACAATCCCCATCTACCACATAACCCACCTTCCCATATTTCCCCTTTTTCCCCCCCACTCATCCCCGCCACTCACCATATATTTTAAGACTAGCACCATGATTATGGAATTTTATAATAGGTACACATATTTATTTTTCTATTATTGGAATTGTGTATGTGTGTATTGATATATGTCCATTTTTATGGTTTTTATTTTTATTTTATTTTATTTTATTTTTATTGTTTTAATCCCACAAAAGTACCACATTTTACTGACCATTGTGCTGCTGCCTCTTTCTCTGCTCAATAGTCTGGGTCCTGGTCTCCCACACCGATGGGAGCCACCACCCCTGGGCTGGAACTGGCTCCCTGGATAGCACCAGCCACAGACTATACCACTCAACCATCCTATCATTTCACTTTCACATAACACAACAGCATCAGATCAGTAGGCCTGTGCACCCAAAACACAAGATGTCATTTTAACCCCAACCCTAACCCAAACCTAACCCTAACCCTAACCCTCTAACCCTAACCCTCTAACCCTAACCCTAACCCTAACCCTAACCCCAACCCCAACCCTAACCCTAACCCTAACCCTCTAACCCTAACCCTAACCCTAACCCTAACCCCAACCCTAACCCTCTAACCCTAACCCTCTAACCCTAACCCTAACCCTAACCCTAACCCTAAAACCTGAACCTAAGTTTAGCACCGGAAAAAACAATCCCCATCTACCACACAAACCCCCCCCCCCCCCCACCACCACCATTATATGTTAACACTTAGCACCATGATTATGGAATTTTATGTTAGGTACGCATATTTATTTTTCTATTATTGGAATTGTGTATGTGTGTATTGATATATGTCCATTTTTATGGTTTTTATTTTTATTTTATTGTTTTATCCCACAAAAGTACCACATTTTACTGACCATTGTGCCGCTGCCTCTTCCTCTGCTCAATAGTCTGGGTCCTGGTCTCCCACACCGATGGGAGTCACCACCCCAGGGTTGGAACCGGCTCCCTGGGTAGCACCAGCCACAGACTATACCACTCAGCCATCCTATCATTTCACTTCCACATAACACAACAGCATCAGATCAGTAGGCCCGTGCACCCAAAACACAAGATGTCATTTTAACCCCAACCCTAACCCAAACCTAACCCCAACCCTAACCCTCTAACCCTAACCCTAACCCTAACCCTAACCCTAACCCCAACCCCAACCCTAACCCTAAACCTGACCCTGACCCTAACCCTCTAACCCTAACCCTCTAACCCTAACCCTCTAACCCTAACCCTAACCCTAACCCTCTAACCCTAACCCTAACCCTAACCCTAACCCTAACCC
>OX442352.1:9704092-9709092 GCA_949357725.1 Hyperoplus immaculatus | reverse complement strand
TGACCTTAAGCGAATGAAAGGAGAAGGGCCGCTGACAGGGAGGAAGATAAGGAGGGAGGGGACACCTTAGGAAAAAAGAGAGAAAGAAAGAGGTGGAGGATTGGTAGTGACAGCAAGGTGAAAGAGGACAGAGGTGGAGAAACGGCAGGAAAGAAAGATGGTGATGTGTTGGAGGAGGAGAGGAAGTCAAACGGGCGGATAGAGTGACACGGCGGAGAGTGGGAAAGCAGAGAAAGCGCCCGAAAAGTCAGGGGCAAAAAGTATGACATTAATTGTGACAGGTGAGGAGAGGAAGTGAGAGTGTGCAAGTGTGTGTGTGTGTGTGGGTACAAAGGTGTATATAGGCCTGGGACTCTGGGTGTGTGTGTGTGTGCGCGTGCGTGTGTGTTTCTGTCTGGGTGTGCATGTGTAAGTGAAGGTGTGTATAATATAGGCCTTGGTCTCTGAGTGTGTTTGTGTGCGTGTGAGGTGTGTGTGTGTGTGTGTGTGTGTGTGTGTGTGTGTGTGTGTGTGTGTGTGTGTGTAGTAAATTGGTGCTGACACGGCTAGCAGGTTGTGACATTAATTAGCAAGCCTCAGCGATGGCTGAAACATAATCTCCCAGGGAAAGCAGACACCAGCAGGGGGACACATCAAAACACACACACACACACTGTCTCTCTGCTGACCTCACTTCCTGTGACTGGGGATGAGGGGTAGACATAGGGTAGGGTTACTGTCTTAATGTGGACAAGATGTGTGTGTGTGTGTGTGTGTGTGTGTGTGTGTGTGTGTGTGTGTGTGTTTGTATGCGTGCCATCTATAGCTTACAAACTTATTTGAAATCGAATCATACAATAAATTATGATCAAAAACACAGCATGTTCCGTATTTGGAAGTGATCTGAATTTTATGGATTTGTTTTTCTCTTTATCATTGCGTGTATATGTGTTTGAGTGTGTGTGTGTGTGTGTGTGTGTGTGTGTGTGTGTGTGTGTGTGTGTGTGTGTGCGTGCGTGTGCGTGTGTGTACCCCTATATGACTTCCTGCATAAACACATTGTCACATCATCCTCCAGTTACTCTTTCATTGTTGAAACTTGGGCGACAGTGACATTTATCAAAACGATAAATCAATCACCACAATTACAGGGAATAAAAACATTAAAATACCCTGAAGTTCATGAACTTCCCCCCCCCTCTTCCCTCCCAACTCATACCCCACACTGAGTCTTAACAGTCCATCTGGAAGTGTTTAGTTTGTTTAGAAGCAACTAACATAATGCTCCCTTCTGTCTCTCATTCACATTGGGGACATGAAGGGACATGAATCATATTGTCATATTTGTTTGTGTCCTATATGCTTATCAATCAAAATACGACCCCATGTACTGCTGGTAAAATGATTTTCATTCAAAAGTATTTTACAAAACCATTGAGCAGCTACTAACAGCCAACCACACAATGGGCTCAGTGATGGTTTCTGTTCGTTTAGATTGAAAGAAAACTAAACCAAAATACCTTAGGGATGAGGGGCTGTCATTCACTGGTCCATCATGGTGTCAGCAGAAAGTTTGCAGCATATACCACTCTCATGAATTACAATCTCTAGCCTTGTTCTCTTCGTGAGAACTCATAAAAACACAAATCACAACACAAAATGACATCTTATGACCTCGACTGTCATAGCAGCATTTGAGTAAACAACCTCAGATGTAGCGCTTTGGTAGAATGCCCACTCTGAACAACGGAGATAGCTTCCTACAACTCTGCGAAACACTTCAATCAATAGAAACTGTCTCAAACATTGTCTTGGAGTCCGACCAAATGGAAAGGGGATAGTAGTTTACTTCAAAATATCCCTTGTCATGGATGTAATGCTATATAGTTTGTAAAATCGTTACCCACAACTGCAGTCAAAATGTATTATATAGTGGCAGCAGGGTTTGATTACTGGAGTCCTGGACCAAGAAAAATATAAAAAAGCAATGTAGAAAATAACAGTTCAAATATTGAATAGGAGCCAACAGCTGCATCTAACAAATGTATCCACTCAGATAAAAACGAGATGACTTAAAGGTTCAGTAAGCGGAATGGTCAGTTTCAAGCAGTGAGTTATCTAGCATAATCTCAGATTCTTAAGTGTGATAAAACATGATAAAAACCTTCAAAACAGACATTGGGAAGGATTTTTACCTGCTCCGCCATTTTAGGCGCATACACATTCACCCATCTGTCGATCTGCACGGCACCGGCAGTGAGACGGGTGCCGGTTAGTAGTGCTCTCTCTTCTGATTGGTTATCAGTAGTGGGATCCCCGAAGAGTTTATTTGCCGATCACATGCAGAGCGGGTGACTGGGAGATCGGCTTTATGAAACGTGCACACTATATAAGTGATCACTGTACGAATATAGAGCGATTAAACACTTATATTAACATAAATAAATTGCTTACTTCATCTTTAAAGTATTTATGACTCAGACTCAAAATCAGGTTATGATGACTCGACTACAGAGTGGCAGCAAATTGCATGGCAGAATGCATTTCTTCAAAAACCTGCAGACAAACCCAGTACAATGACACTTAGAACCTCACACAATCCAAACGGATCCTTACACTAATGTCAGGCTGTGGAGGTGCATGAATACAGACCAGGAAGTGGATCCACACAGCAGCATTACTGCCGTATTGATAAGAGACAATTTTTTGAAATTTTTTTTGAAATTTTTTCTCTTTCTGGCAAATCTTTCCACGGCAACTATGGTATTGTTAGGTTTATGGAAATATTTAATATAGTAAATTATTTAGGCTTCAAATATGATTAGGCAATACAAATCCTTAGCAGAGGTTAAGGGAAGAGGAATCCAGTTGTGGAAACAGTGAACAGCTAGGTTGATGATAGTACTTTCGTGACACTGAATGTTGGAATTGGAACAACATTTTGACGGTCAAAACTGTGTATGAATGTAATTCATAGGGATACCCTTCTGTGCAATGTCTTGCATAAACTATAACAGCTAAAACACCCGAGGAAGTTGTCTGTTCCCGGTTCCAGTTATTTCTGGTTGATGCTCACTTTGCGTCATTTGCATGAAGGTGAGCTTCTCTTAACCTTCTAGTTGGAGGACTTTTGAATCTCTAAATCTTTAAAGTTATCCCAGTGCTTGAGTCTCTCTATGTTGAAGACAATGTTTGTCCTTTCAGTCGCATTAACGTTCCTTGAGGGAAAGTTGCAGGACAGTCCCACTCCTGGTACATATCAACATGGTTCTGGCCAGTCTCTGCATTTCAATTATCACAAAGGACAAACATATGAGAAAACATCACTATACGTTATCATCAATACATGTCTCAGTCTGATTAAACACGATTACACTTAAGACCAAGATTTAGGCTTTTCCTCCCAGAATTCCAGAAATCGATGCATTCAAGGACGGGATTCAATGCGAGAAATTAGCAAGGCCGAACTTAACGGGCACACAGACTCTTTGTCCTCAACCGGCTTACAGTCAACAGCAGTGGTACCACGCTGAATGTGCATAACCCTTGGCCTGCAGGGATCACATGTCACAGACTTACCTAAACACGCCTGAATACAGCACACGCTTGTGACAGCCCACACGGTAACGCAGGTCAAAGGGCAACAAAGAGACAGAGAAAGACATAGAGACATATGAATAAGAGAGAGACAGAGAGACAGAGAGACAGAGAGATAGAGGTAGCCTTTCATTCAGAAGTCTGAAAACTGATTCTGAGCCGCTGTTTACAAAAGCCAGCAGCATAACCAATGCAAACCATACGCAGTTGCAGGGTGAGTAAGCCGGAGCATGTGGGTCTGTGTGAGTGTGTGTGTGCTGTGCCAAAGCAGCAGGTCTTAATGCAGCAAAAAAGCAAAACAGAGCCCATGTTTTTTTTGAAAAAGGCGCATACCTCTCTCCCGAGAGCAGGATCCAGTCCCCCCTTCCCAGGTTTCTCTCATAAGCGCGTCTGGTTTTGGTTCTGGACTGTTCAGCCTTCCTGTGGGTCCCGACCACTGCCACATTTCACAGACTTGCGTTCCCACTGTGCCGTAGATAAAGCTGTTTTGAGTTTCCTTTTCATCGCGTCAGAACACCAGCAGAACAGAGTTTGAAGGGTGGAAGAGTAGTGATGCACAGAACCGGGGGTGTTTAGGAGCTAAATATCAAATGTGACAACCCGGGTGTATTACATTTACTCACAGATGCACACACAGTGTGAATGCAGTCGGGAGCTGGTGTGGGTTAGACCACAGACACATACTGTAGTGCACACAGACAGAATCAAAGCCTATATATCATGATTGAAGCTTCTGCTGTTCACCACAGTTTGTTGGAGGTGGGGAACCAGATTCACATGTATCACATCAAAACCTTTGTGTTTATCCTTGAAGCTCTTTCTCCTGTAAAATAAAAAAACAAAGGTGCAGTGTTTATTAAACATACATGTTGGCATCATCTAGTGGTGAAAAATGAAGATTGCGACGCTCTCTTACTAATAACCCCTACCATTTGCTGAATTTACAGAATCTATGGTGTCCTACAAAGGCAATAAGCACTAGTACCTACATTTGGGAAAATATGCATCAAGTCTTTCCACAATATCAAGTTATGAGATGAAGATGTATTTAGTTATTTATTCTAAAGTACTTCTTCTTCATCTTCCAACAAGTGCATTTCCGATGGACACCCACTATCTATAAAAAAGTTACTTTGCAAGCCAGTGGCAAATTATCTTTTTTATGAATACCATATGAGGACTTGATTATAGGGGAATACTTATGTATGTGGGATTTTTATTTGGGCATTTTGTTAACATAACACATCTGCTAGTATTAGCATCAGCCAAATATGTAAACCTAATTTCATCCTCTTGCTTATAACCCCCCCAAAGAAAAAAAAAGCATGATCCAAAATACAACACAAGCCTCATAAAGAATTTCAAGGGTGAAACACTAACTCTGTCCCAGATCACAACAGCTAGAATCACGTTGGATAGATGCC
>OX442352.1:9644092-9699092 GCA_949357725.1 Hyperoplus immaculatus | reverse complement strand
TAATTACCTAAATAGCCCGGCAGGAAAAACTCACGCTACAGCCCAAACAATACAGTGGAAATTACATCTGACTTTGAGGGGGAAAAGAAAAGCCTTTTCATAATGGCGGATCAGAGGAATATAGAAAGGAGATCTGGGGAAAAATGTCTGGCACAGGTTTCAAACATTTTGTCCTCCTGGTTGAATAAAAGAAAAGAGTTTGGAGCGAAACAGAGGAGTTGGCTGTGAGTTGGAAAGGTTGTGCCGAATGTGCGAGCCGTCTCCTTTTACACTATTTACTCTGACTACAAACCCAATTAGCTCAAATCAGATTCAATGTTTACACTAGCATCAGGAGATGATTAAGTGAAACCTAGCATTCCAATCTCACGTTCCCCCTTCTCGTCCTCTATGTATTGTGAGGTCTCTCTCTCACACGCACACACACACTTACGCACAAACACACACGCACACGCACGCACGCACGCACGCACGCACGCACGCACGCACACACACACACACACACACAGACTCAATAACATACCCTTTATACGAAATTTAATCTATTCGACCAACTGATATTATTGGTATTGTGGCACTGGAAGTGACAGATCAAATCTCATGATAAAACTACAAATGGCCTCTGAAAGAGCATAGCAATCCATCTACAGAAACCTGGACTCACCAGTGTTTCATCTGTTGCCTTCACTTAAGTTTCCCTGGCTGCTATGTGTGAGTGAGCATGGACAGAATATTGCCGTCAAATTTTGGCAATCAATTTTTCACTGTAGCTTTAAAGCTTTTAGTCCAGCAACATTTTATCTATCTAATACAAAGCACACTATATGTATTCATATTTTGGCAGGTTCTGGCCAAAACATGTCTGCTTCAATCTCACTGTGCATACGGATAGAAAGCAAATAAATGGATTTTGCTGCAGGGATGGTTTTAAAAGTTGAAATACTCATTCATAGTCACATTTGAATATGTGAAGGGGTTTACTGTCAATACTAAAAAGAAGGTTTGGTTTGAGCAGTACTTTAGAGCTTGTATAGTCAATATTTTTTCCACGGGAAATTGACCAAATGACTACATGTCATGTAAAAGAGGTTTTTTGTCAAACCCACCAATCGTTATTACTCTAATCTGCAGTCCACTGTACACTTAAGCATTTAGCAACTGAACAGCCTGATCATTTCCCCAGGACTTGGGACCAAATACAGAGCTAAAAGAGAGTAGGACATACATTCATCAGGTGGACTAAAACATTACTGAAAATGCAAGGCTTATGTTTGTCTGTAACTGCTGGTTGCTTAAATTGGGAGCAACAAGTGTGCAGTATCAAGTTAAAATAGGATAACGTGCATGTGCTGTGTTTACAGCTCGTTACAGACCGCAATACATAGTGCGCCAGGTCAACAGAATTAAAAAATAAACCTTTATCTTTTAATTTGCAAGTCTGTGTCCCTCGAATAGGAGAGGAGAGTCATTATATGTACAACCACAACCCTGAACAAAGCCCCTTCACTCTTTATGCACAGATTAACTCTGCCTGCTCAAAATCCACCCCACTTATTTAATCCCAACATCTGCCCTTGCTGCCCCCAACTTTCCAATTTTCTATGCCTTCGTATATCCCATCGCCAAGTACAACCCCCCCACCCCCCCTCCAAACTCCCACATGTAAGCTACCCAGACCAGCAGAGAGAAAGCAAAAAAAAATGGAAACGAGCAGGCAAACATGGATCTAAACACAGATTGTTTGGTGTCTGAACCTCTTTCCACCTTGTGTTGTTGATTTTCCACGGCGGATCGGGTTTACCCGCTTGCTTCTCTTAGAAAACGACAAGATCATAACAAATCTCCCGTACACGGATGAAACTATACGTACATGTGCAAAATATCTTAACAAATATGAGCATGAAGTCGATTGATGTTCATGTATTTTTTTGGGTTGAACAAATCCCACTCAGATTTAATGATCCGTTGAGAAAACACAAGATCGGATACATTTCCCCCTCGTTACTGTTCATCCTGTGAAGTTTTCCTATCAATGACTTCTATTCAAAAAACCTTACCCATAATGCCCACTCACAGACTATAAATACATAACGAATTCTCGGCTAATTTCACCTCTTATCTTTTTAAATTACACAATGTGAGCTCTTTTGGGAACATAATGGCAGCTTCCTCCTGTTGTTTACATGGTTTTACGAGGGTCTATGTGTGTGTATGTTTGTGTATGCAACTTGTGTGCGTGCGTGTGTGTGTGTGTGTGTGTGCATGAGAGGGTAGGTTAGGTAGTGTATCAAAGTGTGTACGAACTGTGAGAACTCCTTTGCACTACCACAAGGGTATACAGAGAAATGGTGGAGGAGCAACAAACCTGTCATTGTTCCACCCACATCAGCACCTTCTCTATGCTACACACACACACACACACACACACACACACACACACACACACACACACACACACACACACACACACACACACACACACACACACACATATACACAGACCGACACACACACACAAACACACATACTGCCAAGGCTTTTCCTGGGCCTTAGATCAGAGACGAGAGCTGAATGCATGACTTGGACTCCAAGTGTGACAATAGCTGCGCTCATTATTCATCTCCGTCTGTGTGTTTTTGGTTGTCTGGCAGAGCTGCAGTGGGCCTTCCCATGACCAAATTCTACACAAACTGGGTTACTCACTTGATGTTGTTTAAGGGGAGAGAGATCTTGGAAAGACCGGCGGAACAAATATGGGTGCACTTGAGTTTCGGTCCCAGTCTCGTGTGAATGTGTTGGGAAGGGTTTTGGGTTTGAAAGAGAAAATGAAGTAGGGTTGATTCAGTTCTACATGGGGCTCGATTTGGGTTAGGCAATGTTTATTTAACAGTGTCCTTACCAGCTCTACCTACTGTGTGTGGGTGGGTTTTCAAGTTATTCTGGTATCTCCAGTAGCCTTCTTTCTCTACTTCTTCCTTCTTTTTTGCTGGCACGCCTATGACCCAAACGCCTTTGAAGCACTTACTATTGTTTGTCCACTCAGTTAACCAAGACCAGACCTGAGACCTGAGTAGGCCCAGGTCCAGATTCTAATCAGTTTCATCAGAGGATGGTTAGGTCTCTGCTGCTGCCAGGGTTTGTTAGTGTGTATAACATAGAAATGGCCGTGCTATGACCTCTGATCACATGGTCCATCACACTTATCACTGGAGAAGGGTCATAATATCTATTTCAACAAGCTGGACTACCCAAAGACCAGATCAAGTTTTGTTGTTTTTGAAAATGTATTTGTGCAAGTCAGGGTTCAATTGGGCTTTTCCGTGGGTCTGGGTGGGAAAGTAAAAAGCTGGGAATATAAGGGAACTACACATTTGTATTTCTTTATTCATTTAGTAGTTGCAAAATTAAGGACAAGTATTTGGAAAGGAATGTAATGTAGACATCTTGAAAGCAGAAGTCAAAAGCTCTTTGGAACATCAGGGTTGGTCACTTTTTTTTCTAACAACAACTATTTTGTTTGAAGCTTATTTAATAAAACGGAAGACTGCTTTCAAAATTATTATTTAAACCACCGTAACTTCATTTCGGTAACTGGATGAAGCAAAACGTTGAATGTGAATGAGGTGCTCTCATTTGAAAAAAAAAGTATTTTACCGTAAACTCTATTTAACAAATTAGATTCAAAGAATAACAGAAGGGGATTGTACTCTGTTGGCCTCTTCTATGATAGTCTTCTTTCTTTCCCCTGCCCCTCCACCCCCCCCCCCTGTCTAGCCTCTCCCTTCATCCCTCCATTTCTCACCCTCTCCGCCTCCCTCTCAGTGAAGGTCATCTTACCATGGGTCACCAACCTTTCACCTCGTGTGTTTTCTTCCGCTGACATGGAGACAATGTTGGCACAGTCTCATCGCCCTCCCACCCTTTGTTTCACTCTCTCCGCTGCTCTGTCCTCTGGTCGTTATCCACACACCTGCTCACAAACGTGGGACTCCCCAGGTGCAGTGATGATAGTAAAAATACAAAATCATTTGTTTTATGACTTCATGTTTTTTTTAACCATGTATGTAATGTAATATTTACCAAACATTGGAAGAAAAGTGCATGAGACAAATAATGAAATTGAAACAGAGCTTTGGATAAGGTAAAGTATGGAATGATTTAGAATGCGGGGGAGCCCAAGGGAGCGAATATCCCAGGAAAAAATGTTGAACATGTCAGCGGATGTCTTTTGCTTGATTATCATTCGCCTTGCTTGCTGGAACGTGGGTCAGTGCGGCGGGTGACTGATCTTATGAAACGCCAACCCCTACACACACACACACGCGCACACACACACACACACACACACACACACACACACACACACACACACACACACACACACACACACACACACACACACACATCTTAGTGGAACACAACTCTAACTGCATATAAGGGCTTTGATGTCCCTGCTTTTCATGGACAGCTTTATTCTCTTCTCTCCATCCCTCCGTCTGAAGGGAGGAGAGAGCAGAAATGGAGGGTCCTGACAGCTTCGGCTAATTGAACTGTCCGCTCTGTTAGCATGCAAAGAAAGAAAAGTGGACGTTGACATGCAAGCTGTGTGTGTGTGTGTGTGTGTACTTGTATATGCATATTTGTGAGAACCACACGCTTTTAACTCCGAAGTGAGGACTTTTTTGGAAAGTGAGGACATTTTGCCTGGTCCTCACTACTTTGAAGGTGAAGACTAGGTTTTTAATGTTCAGGTTTGAATAGGGTTTAAGTTAGGGTAAGTGTGTGGGTTAGGCATTTAGATCTGATAGTTAAGGTAAGGGTAAGTGGCTAGGGAAATATGCTTTATATCAATGACTGTCCTCACAAAGATAGAAGTGTGTGTGTGTGTGTGTGTGTGTGTGTGTGTGTGTGTGTGTGTGTGTGTGTGTGTGTGTGTGTGTGTGTGTGTGTGTGTGTGTGTGTGTGTGTGTGTGTCTCTATTTGTGGTACAGCGAGAGAACGGGAGAGGAATCACTGATAAAGGGAGAGAGATACACTGCTGCTCTCGATTATATCTCAATCCAGCTCAGGTGTTCAGGTGCTCTCCTCCAATTCTGCTCCCTCTCTTTTTTTTCTCTTCATTACCCTTTCCCCTCACTCACTCTGCCCTCAACCTTTGTTGATCCGCTTCCCCGAGATTCTCCCACTCCACCTCCTCTCTCCATCTCGCTCTCATCTGGTCTTTGATGTGGCGATGCGGGGTTATCTGGGGCTCTTGTCTAGCAGGGGGATGGGGCTGTGTAGATGATGAGAATATCTATTTTTTCTCCCCTCTTCGCAACGCTATACATTTAAAAAAAAAAACAGTGAATGAAAAGATATGCCGGATCTTAAAAAGTGAGGGAGAAAAATACACCATCCCCTTTGGAGGAAAATCGTTATTTATATAATTGCGGTCAGAAAATTTGTAAGCGAGCAGCGAAGACTGGCGGAAAAACTGGCGGAAAAAGCAGCACCACCTCTGTCAGCCATCAATACTGAAGATGTCGCTCTCTCTCTCTCTCTCTCTCTCTCTCTCTCTCTCTCTCTCTCTCTCTGTATTTATGGAGGGTTTACCTTTTTTCTTAGATGAAAGGGCTTTGCTATGTCTTTTTAGAAAAACTCAGGAAGTGTTTTCACTGCAAAGAAGTCCTGTGTGCTTATTCCCCCATGGCAAGGCTGCCACATTCAGCATTGGTATAGAAAATACACAAGGGGAGTATTATTTTCTTTTGCAGAGAAAATTCCCTTTTAAATTGAAAAAGAAATTGAATTGAAAGCACATTTCCCTGATTGAATAACAGATAATCAGAGAGAGCGAGAGAGAGAAATGCAGAGATTTCAGTTTGTTTTTGTTGTGTTGTTTGTGGAGCCATTTTTAAGAAAAATGAGTGTGCAGAGGAGACAAGGGAGAGAGCTTAGCTGTTTGCAGGGCGTCAGGGCAATGCTGAGGACTAAAAGCTGCCTATAATTAATGAATGGATCAAAGGCTTACAGGCATCTGATCAATACCAATACCTCTTGGCACATGGGATGTCCGTAATGTAATTAACACACTTACTGTGGATAAGTAAGCTGCCTCATATAGTAATATATTCATTGGTAATCTGGGCCCTGATCAGTATGGATCTACAGGAATTAACACTCAAGCTAAATTACTTGATTTACTTACATTGAGTTTTTTAAATGTTGGAATGAGACACTGCAGGTGGATCTTGTAACATGTTTAACTTATATATCATCATTAAACTTTGCCAGTTGATTACTTTCATTGAACAATACACGTTTGTATTATAATTTTTACAGAAATGTTTAAATAAATGTGCAAATCTGGCAATATTTTACTTATATCTAAAATCGTACATGTGCATCTCTTTAGAAAACAAACGACGCTAGCATTGTCTGTATGAGCGTGTTTGCAGGGTGACTATAATATTTAACACAACGCCACAAAGGTCCCTGTAAGTACAGTATGGCTGTAGACTCTATAGGGGCCGGATTTACTAAATAAACAGGCTTGGGACTGATTCTGTGAGTGAAGGTCAGCTCAGAGGTGTGGGATTTGTATGAGATCACTATGTTCAGGAATGCAATAATAATAACATGGTGATCATGATTTCAAAATATATTTACTTTGGCCACAGTTCAACTCAGTTATATATACAAATAGAACTAATTGAACTATGATGTTATCATAATCAAACATATTTCTCGTTATTAATACATCAAGAGGCAATACACATATGAAATGAACAAGAGATCCATTGATGTAATGTCTCGTCTAAATCAGAGACACAAAATAGACAAGGGGGACAGAGAGAGAGAGAGAGAGAGAGAGAGAGAGAGAGCGAGAGAGAGAGAGAGAGAGCGAGAGAGAGAGTAGCAGTTTGGAGTGGAGCAGGTGGAGGTGGGTGTGTTGTTGATATGGTTGTAATGCTGAGGTAAATGCAGCCAAATGCACATTTAAATGTCTCAACATTTAGTTACAGGATGAATTGATTTTTTACAGTTCAATTGCTCAATTCCCTGTCCACTTTTCATTTGTGTTGCAGTCATCTGATATTGTTTATGCAATACAAATAGAGGCGCAACTCACACACACTTGCAGAAATGTAAAGCATATGCTCCTCCAGCCTGCTGTGCCTGGTTGATAAATACACTATGTGTCAAAAGAATATGCATCACATTCGCGCCTGAAATCTGTCCCGTAGTATGTGCGTGTGTGTGTGTGTGTGTGTGTGTGTGTGTGTGTGTGTGTGTGTGTGTGCGTGTGTGTGTGTGTGTGTGTGTGTAATGGTAAGATGAACCACAGTATAGTGTGGTCCGACCCAGGCCAATGCCATTGCAAATGGTCTACTGAGAGGTTGATGTCACATGGAGAAGGCCACTGCATGACACAGTGAGCCAGCACACACACACACACACACACACACACACACACACACACACACACACACACACACACACACACACATACTGTATGTGTATGACCGTAGATGTGAGCACCTTTTGCACGCAACCGTCATTCTTCATTACAAAAGCCTTGGCTAGCGAAAAATTAAATTGACGATTTTCACCATGTTAGGATATCTGCTCCACATGAAAACACTCAACAGGGTCTACTCTTTCACTGTACTGACAGGCGGTGCACTGTTTTCTGCCACCATAAATCTGTCTGAATGCTCTTGAGTGTGTCCATGCGCTGCGTGTGTGTGTGTGTGTGTGTGTGTGTGTGTGTGTGTGTGTGTGTGCGTGCGTGGTGTGTGTTTGTGTGTGTGCCTGCCTCGTGCCCACTACTACTTGGCCTGAGGTCAGGTGTGCGGGGTTGTTCCTGTGGTCTGTCATTGAGCAGGGGGGTTCCATGTCCCCTGCAGGATGCGTTGATTACTTTGGCCCAGGCTGAGCCAGGAGGCCTGCCGGGTGCTCAGTGGACTGTACCAAAGTGACGCGGTGGGGGTGAACCTGAGTTCGCAATGTAGTGGACCTGCTGATCAACAACAGCACAAAGGCGGGGGGGCTACACTTTGAGCCAAAAAGGAAGTATTTGGGTCTGTGTGTTATAGCTGTTTGTAAAAACGATCTCTTTTCACATTTCCAGTTTTAAAGGTGGGTCCATGTTGCCGAAAAGATCCAGTGTTAAAACACAGCCTAAGCAGTTAACAGGCATGTTGCTAGCTATGGTGGGACCCTTTGTACCAGTTTAAAAAGCCTATAGGCAGTGTATGAACACCAATTTTTTTAGTGGGGCGACTGTGGTTCAGGTGGTAGAGCGGGTCGGCTGATGATCAAAGGGTTGGAGGTTCGATTCCCGCCCTGCCACTTGTGTCATGGTTGTTGTGTCCTTGGGCAAGACACTTGACCCACCTTGCCTCGTGTGAATGTCAATAGTAAGCCTGCTATCGGTGTATGAATGTGTGTGTGAATGGTAACGTGGGAATGGGAACAGGTCTCCCTTGAAAAAGAGTCTCCGGTTTCAATAGGATTTACCTGTATAAATAAAGGTCATACAGTGCAGCCAATGAGAAAATATTCCCTGATTTTGACAAACAGTGATTTTGACCATTCTCCACCTTTAATAACTGTTTAGTAGTCATTATCCAGACATGAAGTCAAGGGCAAAGATGAATCCGTGTACCTTCCGTTCAATCCATATCCGTTTGGAAATCAAAACACGAAAAACGAAAAGTGACCTGTTTTTTAATAATCATCCTCTCAGCTAGGCTACATTATATATTATACTAAAACACGTTTTTGTCCATTTTTAATCACAATTCATGACCAGGATATCAAATATGAGAAAAATGGCCTAAATGTTGATTTTGAAAAATACATGTTTCAATTTAGTGAAAGAAGTGCGTGCGCACGCGCGTGCGTGTGTGTGTGTGCGTGTGTGTGTGTGTGAATGTGTGTGTGTGTGTGTGTGTGTGTGCGCGCGCTCCCAGAGGCGAACTTAACCATTGCGTAAAGGTAGGCAATTGCCTTGGGTCTCATAATCATCTAATAAATGTTTGTTTTACTCTTCATTCATTAATCACCGATTACGTGCGGACGTCAGCATCGCACTGGGAACTGAGGGACACATCCTATATTATTGATAATGTTATTGATACTCGTGATCAGCTGAGGCATGAGCCCCAGTGCAGACAGCTGCATATGAATGCTTTTTTATTGGTTAGGTCCACGAGTGAAAATTGCGTCTGAGGCGATCGTCGTCTCTGTCTCTCTTTTTTCCCTGCCTTCACTTCACTTGCCGAGTCAAAGTGGGCAATCACCCAGCTTAAGGGTGTGTGTGTGTGTGTGTGTGTGTCGAGGAAAGAAGAAACTTGTCTAGGCTATATTTTGTCCACGTTTAGGCTGTATAGGTTATCTGAATTGAGCTTTTTGTAAAATAAGGCTCTTGATGGTATGACAGACAATGACATATCAGCCTTTGGCAGCCAGCCAAAATATGTTTCCCCTCTCAATAAAGATTAAACATTTGGTGGTTTGTCCCGTTTTGATCTGGATCAACAGCTGTGTGTCTGTCGTTCATCATGCCTTTCCTCTGAGCAGCACAGTTCGGTTCGGCACGGTTACCCTACTAGATCTGCCATGCGTTTCCACTACCGACAAGAGGCTTTAGCCTACTTAAAATACGGAGATAGCCACGGTCAGAAAACAGTCTATGGGTCAGAGCCATCACGGCGCTGCATAGCTCGTGGCATCGTGGCAGCAGGACACAGTTTAACCCGCTGATTAATATAAATTATTATTTGGAACTTCAAAAATGAAAATGCAAATTTTTTACATATTTTCTGTTTGTCTCCTTTCCCATTTTCGTATGTAAAGGGCGACATGGAAAATAAAAAATAAGAAATGGCAATCAATTCGTGTTTTACAGGCATATTTTGAATAAAACAGTAAGTTTTTTATTTTTTTGAAATTAAACAAATAATTAAAAAATGAAATCAAACAGTTTTTTTCGTTTTTCGTGTTTTGATTTCCAAACAGATATGGATTGAACGGAAGGTACACGGATTAAGATGTCCAAACATCTGCCAGTGATTTTTTTTGCTGTGAGCAGGACTCTGCTGCAGTTGAACAGACTCCCTTCACAGTGGTTCTAAACCATTTATGAGTGAAAGGAAATGTTTGAGTGTTTTTTTGCTAATGAGCTGCTGCTCAAATTGGCAGCCATACTGGGGGTTACAGGGGAGTACTCCAGTTCTAACAAGTGTACCGACGCTAGAACAAATCTGACTGCTTTGTACAATAAGCTGTTTGTAGTTGGAGACTCTGAGGAAGCAAAACGTGACTGAGCTCATCTTAGATGTGATTAATATGTAGCCCACCCGGTGAGAATATATATATATATATATATATATATATATATATATATATATATATATATATATATATATATATATATATATATATATATATATATAAAGTGGTGCAGCTTTATTAGGCTAAACTCATCTCATCTGTACAGCAGAGTCAAATCATTCAGTATCAAAAGCATATTTTGTTATTATACACACAGACAGTGTGTTTCTATGCATGGTCCATAGAGGAATGTTCCTTATTCCTTTATTTGGTTCAAGTAAGCTTGTTTCTGTCACCAGTCTCCACACCTAAAAATTGTTTTAGGCTATACATAATTAGGACTCCAGCCCAAGAAACCCCGGAACAAGCTACTTTTCCTGGGGTAGAAGAACAGTGTTCAGCAGGGAGGGATGGCTAGACAGTGAGTGAACAGAATCCCAAAAGAGTGAGACGGAGACAGCATATTTAAGACAGATCTGGACAGATAGGTGGTGAGGGGCCGAGAGAGCCTTGAAAGACGAAAGAGAGCGAGGCATTGGATAGAAGGACAGAGAAAAAGATGGGAATGGAAGGATGGATGGAGGAAAGGAAGAGGAGAGAGCGGGCGATGTATGCGGGATCTCGCAGTATACCTGTGATGGATGAGCTCGAGCTCAGGTGTGACGGCGCGACCAAATTAAATCACCGAGCAGACAGCAATGAACGTGAGACAAGGTTATCACTTTCGCTCCCTCCCTCCCTCCCTCCCCCTCTCCTCTCCTCTCACTGTCTACCACCCTCAGTCTGAGTCTCTGTCCTCACTTTACTATCATCAGCTCTCAGTCTGTGGGGAGAATCAGCCTTCAGCCCTCTGAGTAATGTCAGACACATTTCAATCATGTACTCCGGGGAGCCTGTTTTTTATGAGATCATCTACTTTCTCTCAGTGTCTTGATAGGTACAGCTGTCCATGATTGATAATAGGAGCGCAGAAAAATTCACATTTTCAAAGAGATCCCGAGTTCATAAACTTGAGAGTCATAAATACATGATGAAAGTACATGTTGCGACCCCAAGAATGTGGACACCCCTCTTGTGGCTGACTGGGAGAAAAAATCCAGAGAGCCAGGTTCCAATATGTGGAGGAAAGTGTTCCCAAAAATAGTGCAGATTGTTATAGCAGAGCATTAATATATGGGTATGGATGGTTATGTTCAACAAGGAGAATTGTCCGGGTGTAATGGAATGGAATGGGTCTATGTTTTGGTATACTTAAAACATTAATCTTAGCTACAATACAGTAACACACTATTTCAACAATAGTTATTCTTATTTGTGCGGAAGTAAATCAATAATAAATGTGTTTCTGTAATTCTTAATGAAGAGAATGTCTGTATTGAATAAAAAATATTCTTTGGGGGCACTTGCACAGTTGTTGACTTTGCCTCATAGGCAATCCAGCCACAGTCGAGCACAACTTCTAAGCCAACGTGAATCTGGAAATGCTGATAAATATATGGATCATTTAGGTTCCTTTATGAATCACGTGGTTACATTGAAATTGGTCTTTTCTCAAGTGACCACACTCCGGAGGGGGTCCTCACGCAGAGTGAGCCACAGTACAGCACCCCTGGAGCATGTTTTTAGGGTTAAGTGTCTTGCTCAAGGGCACAATGGTAGAGATGGTGGACACCATACATGAAATACCAGGCACCACTAGTTTTACAAATGACCCTCCTGTCCAGTGCCAGGGATTGAACCAGCGACCCCCTGGTCTGCCCCTGTTTCCTCTAGCCCACCCTACCAGCCTTTATGATAACTGAGTGAATTTTCTCTGACGGTGATGACTTCATATGTACAATAACTTCAGATACAATTGAGTGAGGTGAACTTTGAGTGGAGATTGTTTTGTCAGGGGCAGTTTACCAGGGTCAAAACAGAACTGTCAAGCTTAACTTGTAGTACAACCCAATTTGAATGAAGAACTCCCGAAACAGCTTAAAATACTGGAAAGTCCCATGAGATCTGAGTGAATTCCATCTACTGATAGAGCTCTTTTTATATGGCCAATATACAAACGCTTAGTATGCCTTGCACTGGAAAGAGGTAATGTAGGAGACTCAGCAAGAATTAGAGGGAACGGGGTCGACCAAACAGTATGTACATACTTTCATTTCCATCATCATGATTCCATTTCCATTAATGTCTCTCCTTATCATGTATGATTATGTGAAGCATTCACCACAGGGCATGACAAAGTGGCGTGCTGAGTACTGATGGGAAACGTGTGGTGTCTTCCTGCTATATACAAACCTGTTGACAGAGGAGGGCTCCTTTAATGGCGACTGTTCACTAACCTCTGACCCTTCCCCTTTGACCAACCCCTGTGGCCAGACATAATGATACCGCCTGCCATACTGTTGGTGCTGACATCGAGGTCCCCTTGTCACTGTGTCACGCACACAATGACTGGCTTGTATTGGGCATGACAATGGAAGAATGGTGTAGATTGTAAAGGGGTTGTGACTTGAAACTTTTAAAGAAGATGGATGTTGTAGATAGAGTGGAGGTGAAGGGACCAAGGGCAAAGGGAAAGGAGAATGTCAGAAATGTGTATTTTCTTTTTTTAAGAAATTGGGAAAAAGACCGATTTGAAGTGTCTTTATTTTTAGTAAATTTAAAAAATCTGACTGAAATTCTGCATAATTTTCTTCATGAAAAGGTAACTTTTCCCGCAACAAAAATGTGACATAATACAAGAATCCACCAGTTAAATCCAGGCTTTGACAGCAGGGATCGTGGTTCCCATCAAAATGTGAATCTCAAATCTTCTTGGATATCTGATGCAGCTCTTTCCACATGGCTTCTATTGAAACTGATAAACAAGTTAGGAATAAATTAAAGATTTGATTTATTTATTTATTTATTTCTCGCAGTTTGTTTCTCATGCCGTCCTCGAGTCTACACGAGCTCTCTTGAGTCAGGGGCTAATTCAAAACCTTGATCCCAGCAAGCGAACGCCAAGCAAAGCACTTAAACCACATGCACACACACACACACACACATGCGCCTACACACACACACAGACACACACACACACACACACACACACTTATAGGCACATGCACATGCACACGCAAACACCGAGCTCATCATCAGCAGTCTCATTATGTTGTTGATTCCTGGTCTCCCTACAGACAGTGCTATTTACCAAGTGCCTCCAAGAAGTAATGAGACTGATGTGTGCCGGGGTGCGTTCTGGGTAATTTGTTTGATACGAGACCTGATGGAAGGTGAAGGGATCAAAAGATTAAATCAGCTTTTTTTTCAACCTTCTCTCCATCTTTTCCCAGTCCTACTTTCCATGTTAAAAAATGTAGCGGTAAACAGCGTAAACAGTAGCTGACTAATTGTTTCTCCCCGAGTGGTATTAATTAGTGATTAAAGCCTCACCTTGACTGCGCTGTGAAGGTGCACATTCCCACACTTATACAATCAATCACAAGGTTAAACAGAATAATGCCTTCCGTAGGGGGCTTTTTCTCACCTATAACCCAGTCTGCTCTCTCATTTGCTCATCCCGACCCTTGAACTCATCGCGCGACGCCCTGAGGAAGACAACTTCTTCAACAGGTGGACTCAGGTGACAAACAGGGGTTGTCTCCTGTCTTCAGACAACACTTTACCCTTTTATGTCCACACACAGGTTTGTAACATGCTGTTAACCTTTTGCGCTATGTATTTCAATGCTTACAGAAATGATTATCCGTTCAATTGTATGCTAAATTTAGGATTTTTATAATATCATGATATTTATTTTTTGGGTAAGCATTTACTGGACATAGGGGGCGCCCTTAGCTCAGTTGGCAGGGCGTCCCCCCCATGGGCCTCGGCCAGCAGCGGACCCAGGTTCAATTCCAGCCCGAGGTCGCACTCTGCATGTCACTCCCCTCTCTGCCCCATTTCAACCCTGTCTCTGCACTGTCAATAAAGCATAAAAATGCCAAACAAAATATATATATGTAAAAAAAAGGCATTTACTGGACATATTTGGCAAAAATGTGTTGTTGGAACTCCTTAGTCTCGCGACTCCAGCTGTCCGGCAACACTGGCCGTGCTCTTCTTTGATAACAGAGCTGGTGAGTGTTGACGATCGTTGACGGCAAAACCGATGCCATGTACACAACGCACGCACAGCCAGTGGGATCTATGCATAAGTAACACATACAACCCCACTTCAAAATACTGAACTATTCCTTTAATGTCATCTTACTTATAAGTGAAGGCTGAGTTGATTTGAGTCTGTACACAAATTATTTAGAAGACTACCCTTCCTTCATAGAAAGCTATAGTCTGCGATTTTAAATAGTCAGGTAAGGTCGTTTGGCCTTTCCCTCATCCTGGATCTACACAGCATGCATAGTGAAAGCAGCAGAAGCTTCGGTTCTCATGTCTGTGTCTACACAGGGTGCGTTCAGGCTAAGTATTGAGTACTGTATATATGTCACCTCTATCTCAGCAACAATCAGATCCCAGCATGCAATCACTGGAGTTACTCACATTAACATTGAAGAAACACTTGAAGCATGAAAATACGAGTGAAAATCAAGACATTTTGCTGCCTGTGTACACAACTGTAACACAAGGTTCTGTTCTGTCAGATGTGTGTGAGACTGACAAATAAAATAAAAAAACACTCTTGTCCACAAGCTAGTGCTCTATCTAAAATGTAAGATCACAAAGGTATACAGTGTTGCAGTTTAAAAAAGCAGCTCTTTTTTTAAGCTGAAAACAGTCTTCTTTTTTTCTTAAATGAGAGACTCAATCCCTCTGTGACTGTCTTAGAGTAGTTATTTTAGCCTGTTGTCTGGAAAAGCTATTCACTGTACACTTATATTATGATCATAGCGTACCCATCTGTGATAGATCATTGTGTGTCATAGCCTGTATGATTTGGTATCAACTTAATAAATGTCTAGTGGGGCTCCTTTTTACTTATTTTTTCCTGCCAAGTGTATTTCTTTTCTTCCGTACTGTGTGGCCCTTTCGATATCATGACAATGCCAATGGATTCGACATAAACATTGTCTTCAAAGAGACTAATACAGCTTTGAAAATCATAATCAAAACTGATGATGTAGCCTAAAGTTTTCAGCCTTGATAAAGATCCAGTAACTTGTTTGACAGAGCTCCAGTATACACTGAAAGTCAATACAGTCTGAATAATGCCATCATTCTAATGTCTCAAAATGGCCCAGTCTTTGTGGGCATTGAGCTTGACAACACTTCTTATGATGTCAAATTGGTGCTCTGAATATTCAAGAGAGTTCCATGCCAACTGCAGCAAACCACCATCTTCTGAAGACCAGCGATTTGAATTGGATTAATGATACACTCATCCACACAAACTAAAACTTTTAAAGCAAAGACAGGGTTGAATGAACAGCTTGTGCCAACACCAACGGACAATTTGCTAAATCAATAAGTATAATATTTCTAACACAGACATGGGCAGAAACGTATTAAGCGGGACACTGTTAAGAGATGTCTGTCACCATATGAACTTTTCAAAGCAGCCAAAGGCAATTTGAGCTGAAAACCCCCGAAAAATGAGTGCACTGTGGGTAAGATGTATTCACAGCAACAACATAAAAGGTGACATTTGAAAGGTAGCACATTAGCGAAATGCACTGGATACATTAATTCAGTGTGGCTAAAAGCCTTGTTAGCATTCACAGTTTGAGTCTGAATGTACAAATTATGAGGCAGCGAGGAAGGGATGGGGAAGAGAGGGAGGAGGGGAGGGAGAGAGAGAATAAAAAGGAAGCAGGAGAGAGAGAGAGTGTTTCATGTCTCCCCTGAGTTTGAAAAGCCTCCCTTTCATGTGGGCATTGTCATATTCTCTCTGTTCTCGGTCCATTCGCCCCACCTCTCTTTTCCGGTGATAAAGACATCACTCTTTTTTTTTGTACATGGAGGGCAATGCAGACAAGTGTGTGAGTGTCCGTGTGCGTGAGAGAAGTGCAGCAATCTCATGTTAATATTAGCATTACATGCATGTGGATTTGTACTGTCTATGCTAATGTTCATGTATAACTACTCTGCAATAAAAAATGCAATGTGCAGGAAACATGAAAACACCTGATTAATAAATAAATAAAGTAAAATATCTGGGAAAATGTACGTTGAATGTGTCCTCAAACGGTTGCTCACTCTGAACAAAATCTGGGAACATGTTTATAGTATTCCATTTGTTTTTTCCTTGAATATCTGGTCCTGCCAGCGTGATTGACATTCTTGGTCGGTCTGTTTATAGACAACTCAAAGCACTTGGCTATGGTTAAGCAAAAATGTGTGGTCTATTTCATGCTTGAGTCAATGGTGTTTTGAAGCACGGGATGGGAAGGCTTGACCTTTCTCAATGTTTAACCGAAATCCCCAATCTTTCCTTAATCTTTTAGGATAAAGCTGGCGATATTCAGTATTTTTTTTCTTGTGGTCCGCAAGACAGAAACCAGCAAATAATCCTGTAATGACAAGTATTGCATATGTAGCCAACGTCGGCTATATTTTATGTCCTCCGTGCCATTGTTGTCCCACAGCTATGAAAAACACATCAATCACACTGTTGCTCTTGGTCACATTTTGCTTCACTATGAACATAGACTCATCTTAGTTTAAGTCACTCCCACTTACACCCCCATAATGTTGATGACACCAAATGTGTATTGATCCGCCGATAAAAATAGTTCCTAAAAAATAATACTTGTAATGTGTTATTTTTTGCAGTACAGCTGTTTTAGGAAATAACTCGGTCAGGAACCAACTAAAAAAAAAGTTATTTGTGGGGGACCTGTTATGCCTTTATTTGATATCAAACAGGAGTTAGATACAAGAGAGAATTGTGGGATAGAGAGGGATGGAAAATGACACGCAAAAAAAGTCCATGGTCAGACCCAAACGGGGGATTTTGTAGGTAGTTGTCAGGGTAGTAACCCTTAGGCAACCCTGCCCTGTGACATATCTCCCAAGGTTCAGGTCTCAGTGCGAACATACTGAGGTAACTACGTAATGCGTAGTTGTTGCCAATAAGAAAAACATCGTAAACAAGTTTGTTTTAATTGACCAACATGTAGTCAACAACCCATCACATTTAACAAATGACACACTTTTCCCATAGCAGTAGGACAAGACTGAGACTCTCTCATAATATCTTTATTATTTCTTCATAATACAGTATGTTCTTTTGGAAGAACATTTTTTAAAGAGGAAAAGAGAAGTGAGAGTCAATTAGAGAGAGGATTACAATTATCAATGGCAACAGTGTGTATGACAGTGCAGTATATAAAGATGAACCCCATAGTACAGTAGCTGAAAGACAATAGGGAGACAATGTTATTCATGTAGTCTTTTATTGAAGTCCCAACTCCATTTCCCATGAAACTGAGGCCAAAAACGTTGAATCCTCCAACTGGGGCAAACATGGACGCGCTATCTATCACAAACATAGATAGATAGTGTTTGTCATCCCCCCCCCGACCCCCCCCCCCCCCCCCCATACCTTTCTCTTACGACCACCAATCACATTTTGGACAGCACCTCGGCCCCACAGACCCAACCAAGATTTTTTATTCTCTTCATTTGACCAAGTTCACTTTCCGCTCACACGCAGGGCCAAGTGTTCTCACAAAGCTCCCTCTTTCTGTTGTTGTCCGTTTGGTACCAGGGGTGTGCGTTGGTGTCGCAGGTTACAATAAGTTCCACCCTCTGATCTTAATTGGAGCTGATGTGTTGTTTCTGCTCCCAGGACGCCTGTTGAGCCCGGTTCTGTTCAGTTTCATTGTAAAGCCGGCCAAGAACTCTTGGCAAGCCGCTGAGCTATAAAACACTTTGGGCCGCGCAAAAAAGCCTTCGCTAGAGAGGAGCTTGGTGGAGGAAAGGACCCGAAAATAACTGTTATTGTTTTGTTTTTTTCACAAAATTCTTTAAATTTTTTCTTTTTTTCCCCCCGTTGAGTGCTCACCCACGCACACACATCTGCTTGTCGCAAGATACAGTCAATAAGTAATACACTATGGTATTTCCCTGCCCCAGCAAAAAAAAAATAAAAAAATCTGGGAGGGATGTTTTTCTCATTAGGGCTGTCATTTAGAAACAATTTATTTGAAAACGCTTAAAAGGGATTTTATGGTTGGGAGCTGTGGAAATGGGTTGTGTTGAAGTTTGTTTTTGATATTTCATCACACACGCACACACACACAGAAGTACATCCTCCTGTTGCCAAGGCCTGACGCCTCTTCCCTGCTGTGACGGTTTTTTCCTTGGAATTTCCCACTCTGGTGTGGAAGGGCTCTTTAGAAGGATCTGGAAGTGGTGATGGAGCGGCCGTAATTCACAGGGAGAGACGACCGAGTTCCCCTTTGAAGCTAAAGACACTGAAAATGTATGGCTTGTGTTTTTTTTCTTTCTTGGGTTATTTGTTTTTGGGTGTTTCTCACAAACTAATTTGAGTCCCAAAGCTTAAGGGCCAAAAGCATGACAAAGCAACACAAGTAGAGACAGCTTTACTCTCTCACTGAAGTGAATATAGATTCAACACAAAATATAAAGTGTTCTTCATAGATGTATTGTTGAGAGAAGAATGCTTGACCTTCAACACTGACGTAGTTTCATTCCTTTAGCTAGTGGTAAACTCATAATGGAGGGAGTATATTGCCTAAATGTGCGACAAACTTGCATGAAATCCGGTTCTCACCCCTTCACAGGATATCAGTATCCTCGTATGTGTACTCTTGGCTATTTGGCTCATCCCACTCTAATATCTAGGTGGACCATCCAGACAAAGTGGCTCATTCATAACGTAATGGTACAATAGGTTAACTGTCGTATAGCAGCCTTCCAAACCAACATTACGAGCACTTTTCTGGTCTGCTGCTTATCAGCATGATAACCTATCCAGCAAGTCCCTCATACCTTATAGCTATAAAAGGTCCACCATGTTCACCAGCTAGCCGCTAACTTTGTCTCTGTGGTTTTTGCTGATGGGTAGGTAGTGTACAGTCAGTAAATTGGAGCATGTTTGCTGAGCCGTCTGATGAGACAACATCCAGGGTTCCTGAAAGAGGTGATGGTGAATAAAACAGTAAAGCAATGGGGGCCCAACTAGTGAGGACAGTCACACATGGATAGAGTGGTAGGCAGAGTCACACTGGGCAACCTAAAGGGCTACACAGGGGTTCATAGCCATGCACATGAATGACTCAAAACATACATATAGTAACATTATTTCCTGCAATGTGATGTTTATTTTTTATTTGTGTTAGTATACTGAGCTCTTCTAAACAACTAGTGTTATCACCATGTATTGTTTCAGTATGCATTTTGTATGCATATTATAGAAAGTAAACATACATGCTTGAGGCATTTGCTATTTGTATTTCATTTTAGAACTCCAAGCAGCTTTTTGCTGTTGGGTTTCTAAAAACAAAACTAAAGCTAAAACACAAGTCACCAAGGAAACAGGTCCACAATCTATTTGTTACTGTTTCCAAAAGCACTTAGTGCCAGACAATAAAGCCACATTAACAGCCTCTAAACTTAGATGTAGGAGTTTACAAGGAGCACTTGAAGGCAGCACGTTTGTCTATACAGAAGTGCAACTGGGTGTGTACACGTGAGTTATTTTGAGTGTGTGAGTGTGTGTGTGTGTGTGTGTGTGTGTGTGTGTGTGTGTGTGTGTGTGTGTGTGTGTGTGTGTGTGTGTGTGTGTGAATGCGTGCACACTTTCTTGTATAATGTCAGCACCGACGTTACAGTGCTGAGACCACCTCTGATAATGGTGAAAGAGATAGTCCATCACACCTACACCTTATTTTTCTCTGACCATGTTTCTTTTGGGATCCACAAGTAGAGAGAGAGAGAGGTAGAGAGAGAGAGAGAGAGAGAGAGAGAGAGAGAGAGAGAGAGAGAGTGGCTGAAGGAGAGAGAGGAGAGTGAAGCAGTCTGTCTCCCATTAACATTATCTCTATAGGAGTCCAAAATGGGCTCTGTCAGCAGAACACCGACCTGCTGTCAAGAGAAGAACATGAGGACGAGGGAGGGAGGGATGAGGAGACAGACAGGGAAGGGAGAGGTATTACCAAGGCATCGTGCAAGCCTGTGTTTTATATGGAACAGCTTACTGTATATATCACCTATTAGTAGAAATGTAGTCAAAATATATGAGCGTCACCGAGCCTCAGCCTCAAAACTTCCATCTGTGAAATCCGTCTGTCCTTTGGCGAGAATCGGCTTCAGCCATGTAACCACATTAACATCTTTCAGTCAACCAAAACAGTTTAAAGACACCAGAACAATACATCAAATGTATCCTCATTTCACTGTCCAATGGTAAAGAATTGATTCATGAATTGCTCCATTTCGTTTTGCCTTTGTAAAAAATGACAGCTTTGTGGGCAATAGCACTTTTCTTTAGTGAGAGCCAATAAAGCAGCTGGTTTTAGACAAGAGTGTCGGCTCAGGTGAAGTCCAACTTCAGACACTGATCCATACCAGATTTAGTGGATGTGGTTCTATAACTCTGTCACTTCAACTCAGTCACTTTTACTACACTTTGGAAAACATATCAACTCTAACGTGTACATTCCTCAAGTTGTACCAATCACCATATTTAGCCAAGCTACGTAACTTTAGGGATGTCTGACTGTGGGATGTCTTTGGTCAAAACTTAAATATCTCAATATGTACTACACAGATTTGCACGACAAAATCGAATCGCTATTTCCTGACTGCGTTATACATATAGCCATTTTATTTTGGTTTATATTGCTAAAAGAAACTACTTCAAAAGAACAAAGGAGATCATATATTTGTATCTTCAGTATTTCTTTATATATACAGTAAATACATATCAGGTAAACTGCAACAACATGGTGTGGAAATCTACATCTGCAACGGCATAATTCACTAGGAAGTGCGTCTTTATTTCTCGTATAGTATTTCTCCCCTTCAGCTTCAAAATATTTGTGTTTCCACACTGCACACAGCATGTTTTATTCCTTGCGTCCTACAAATCCTCACAGAAAAAAACACTTAATTTATCCTATCAGATGTTCCCCCATGCATTGCTTTGTTTACATTTGAGGTCATCCACACGTATGATGCTGCTTGACCCCTCTGTGTTTTTTGGCCCTAACTTACAGGCCCTAGAAGCAGCAAGGAAGACAGATGCGGCCTGTACCGGGCCTCCAAGGCAAGTCTGGCAGAGAAAAAAAGGTCCAAAATTGCAAGTTAAACACAAGTAAAAAAAAAAAGTGAGTCACAGCCCTCTGTTGAAAATGATGCACTATTTACCCTGAACTAGATAGCATTAGAGTCCATAACCCTTTGTTGTGCCCATCTGTCCTATGTATGATATCTGTATTTGGACTCTTGTATCATTAAGGGTCATGATATGTGATTTACAGTGTGCTGAGCTCCGGGGTGCTACATTGTGCTGGATGTCAAATGGACGTACTACTTGTTATGAAATGTTTAAAACTCAGAGAGCTCTGTTTACAGTCAGGGGCCTTTGTTCTGGCCTGACAAGAGGAAATCAATAGATCTTCTTGGATGTTCTCCTACCTAGAGAATGCCACGCAGACACAGATTTACTGAGAAGTAAACCGTCATTATCAAACACATGGACATGTATGCAAGAGCAGATGCAAATTCATTTCTAAGGTACGTTTTCATCAGAGTGTATGAGTATGAACACATTTAACTGGCGGTAGAGGAGACAACAAGGTTTGTTGTTTTTGATGTGCATTTTTATCAAATTGATTCAACTCATAATACTACAAACCAAGTTATTGTGCCTTTCAAAATAATGGTCATCCAAGAATAATATTAGAGTAGAGTTTCTCCAAACACGAACTATAGGGCATAGTTGCTATTTCAAGCCATCCGGTTTACTTTAAATCACAAACAGACAGTGGTTTATATATTGTGGTATACTGTATATATATATATATATATATATATATATATATATATATATATATATATATATATATATATATATATATACGTGCATATATATATATGTACACACATTCATAACACATAGTATATTCTCTTATCTGGATTGGGCACCAGAATGATAAGAGCACACTCAAACTGTAAAAAGGAGGGGGCCAAAAATTTAATTTTGACCCCCCTCCATCCTAGCCTGGCTCCGCCCGCCTCCCGCCTCCATGAGTGAACGTTTGCCAATTACATCACTGCCAGACCTTCTGTACAAATGAAATGAAGTACGATGGTCTGGTAGCACCAGGCTACCTCCTCCATGGTGGAAATTACATTGTTTGAAGTTGAAAATGTACAAGTAGAAAGAAAAAAAAAAGGGAAAAGCACGACATATTTCTTTCTCAGCTATAAAGAGTCTAAACCCAATGATAAATGGCCACATACACAGACACATACTTGACTCACACTGAGAAGTGTTTGCACTATAAGCCTCAGAAGTTTACATTATTTACGAGCACCCTTGGACACTTAAGCGCTGCACAGGATTGCTTTGAATCCGAGAGAGAGGCATAAAAAAACTTGAGTTTTATGATGACCAACACAATTACCAACCATGTGGCGTTAAACCTAACCCCCCTCTGTCTGCCTGTCAAGGGAAAAAAGAGAGCCGTGAATTTTGGTGTTGTGTTTTTGCAGTTGCATGTTTGCGGCCCGATGCTTTATTACACCAGACAGCACACCACTATGCAGCTGCTTACTGTGTCCCCTCCGAGAACAGTTCCAAACTTTGTCACACAGTATCTCTCTCCGCATCTCATCTCTTCTCCCATCATCCTTCAGTAATGAGGGCTCTCAGAGTCCTGTTTA
This sequence comes from Hyperoplus immaculatus, assembly GCA_949357725.1. Classification (NCBI taxonomy): domain Eukaryota; kingdom Metazoa; phylum Chordata; class Actinopteri; order Uranoscopiformes; family Ammodytidae; genus Hyperoplus; species Hyperoplus immaculatus. The sequence goes on along the minus strand of OX442352.1, from coordinate 9,675,917 downwards.
CAGAACAGGAGAGATTTTTTTTTTCTTTTCTTAGCAAAAGACACATGAAAACCACATGACAGAAGTGGAAGGTGACAGGGGCTGAAATGAGGTGCAGACAGAAAGACCAGATTGGGAAGAGGACACATTTAGTGCAGAGCTTCAAATCACGAACATCTTTGACACATCAATGTTCGAGCCAGACAGATTTTATTAATTGGTTGCCAACTCAAACATGAAACACATGTCCACCATCTTGTGGAAGTAGGGAGATGAAGAACAATGAGGAACAATAGGAAAGGATGTTTGAGACGTAGAACAAAGGGAATGAGACGTGAACATGTGTGTTAGAAGTGATGTCTAAAACATCTGGAGACATTGGGAAGCATCCACTCAGGCAACTTTTGGTTTAAAGTCAGACTAATACTTCCTAAAGAGAAGAAAGAAAAATGGTATCTTGGATCTTTCAGACATGGCGACAGCTCCTCTGTAAAGGGTGTAATCCAGGTAACAACCGTGCCCTGTACTTTTACACATTCCTAAGATTTAGGACTTGTTCAGCACTCAGTAGAACTAAGAGGCCATTGTTGTGCATGCACTACAGAGTATTTTTTACCAAGGGAGCTTTACGCTGATCTGCTGCTGTACTCTCACCACCGTGTCCTCACCTTTTCAGTATGCAGGTGGGTGGAATACATGCAGGGATTTTCTGGTGCAACTCCATTAGCGCCCTTACATTTGCAGTGGGGTCATCAGCTGGGGGGTGCCAGTCCTCCACACCTTATCCTATACCAATTGGGACATTTCTGGACCATTTCCTCACTATTCTTTGTGGTTGTTGGAGCACACTACAAATACAGACAAAATATTTCCGAACGTACTAGTTTTTTAAGTACTGCGCTATTGATTTTGCACAAACACTGTCAGAGTTAGGCACTGAACCTGATTGCATTTGTTGTACTGTATGTACTATGTCCATTACAAAGATTATTAAAAACATTATTTGCCTGTTAAGAGTTTTTATCTTGTAAATTCACTATTTAATCAGTGGTTCCTGATTGAAGTTAACATTTAGCTAGTTGTAGACTAAACCATTCATTAATATTTAGATGTCACATTTGGAGTTCATGTCATGATCACATGCTTTTAGTTGTGAAAGCAGGATCTTCTGCGCCGTAGTGTATCACTCTATCTGTAGATCGGTTTACACATGTAAAACATTGTTGGACTCGCTATACAGAAAGAAAAAAAAGTCAAATGAAATTAACTTGGTAGTGCCAAGTTGGGGATCAACCGGGATCAACAGTAGCTTGTTAGATAAAGAGCCATTGTGTAACTTTATTTAATTAGCTCATGATCAGACAGTACATAGTGGTACACTGCTATAGGAGCCGTTAGGGGTTGAAACCTTACGTTACTGTCTTACCACAAAAGAGTGCGACAGGAGATCCTTACTGATGTATCTGCCAAAAACCACACATTGATTGCAGAGTCAGCATCCTACACAGATGAATCACATGCTAAATTTGTCAAGTGCATTGCCAAAGATGTTTTTAGATGTAACGCAGGCAATCTTCTGTGATACAGATGTGCCCTTTGCTATGATCATAAGGGTCTATTCTAAGCCTCTGCTTCTCTACATGTTAGGTGCCTACATAAAAAAGTCTGCTGCATATAGAACTGCTGTTTGGTTTTTCTTGTTTAGAATGAGCAGGTGTTGACCCGTCCAGGATTTGAGCGTATAAAGTCTTGAACTCTACTTAGCTCGGAGCTCCGGTGATAAACACATGTTCCTGACCATCACTTCCGTGAACCGTGACCCCACAGCTTCACGGTACTGAGACACTCGTGATATCTAACACCTGAACTTGACCACCATAATATTGACAAGTCTAATGGAGGTCAAAGGATCTCCAGCACTAACAGGGCTGAATTGGCTTATACCACAATCCCTTTCAATAAGGCGCCAAAGCTGCAGCGGAGCGATTGAAAAATATACACAGGCACAGAAAACCAGAGGCCAGAATCCTCACTGTATCTGTGCTTTCAAAACATTGATGCTCCCTTCACTTTATTTGGATAGTTTCACAGCTGGATGCGTGCTTATTTTTGCTCATAAGTGCCTGGGAGTAATCAAATCCCAAATGAAATATTTTCTTTGCCGCCAGTACCTTTTCTGCCTGCCGTTTTCACTCCCAGGGAAGCATCCCGTCAGGCCTCTGACTCTCTTTTCCGAACTGGGGGGATTTAGGGGAGATTAGGGAAAACTATGTAAATGACACTGCGCCTGCGGAGTCAAGCGAAACGTTAGACCCCAAAGGAGGGACGCTGGGAATAAAGAGGGAGAGCGACGAGAGAGGAGGAGGAGGAGGGAAAGGGAGGCACAGCTTCGGGAATTTCCCTCGAAAATCTGTGGATAATCCCAACCAGTTTTAATGAAAATTGTCAGGATTAAGACTACCGTAGTCCGCTGGGGCCATGCTGGTTTATTGATAGGGATGGAGCACAGAAGGGGGGAGTGGTGATAAATAACAGGAACCTTTTATTTCCCACATCACTTAATCTGAGCTAAAACTTCCATTAAAGAGCTCAGGGAGAAGGCCTTTGATGAGACTCAGAGGTGAAAAGTTGAGATGATGGAGAGGAAAGTGAAAATGGCCAGAAAGAGACACCCAAGACACTTGAGAACACATCGAGCAGACACACATCCACCGGAACTTCTATCAAGAATTTCCCTCATATGTGAGTGACAGGTTTGAGAGTATGGCGGTCCTGTTAGACATACTGATTAGCTGAAATATCTCTCATTCCGCCACCCACCCATAGCTCTTTCGCTTGATGGCTAAGTGAGAGCTTGAGCACTTCCTTAATCAATCTGGGTAATAGAGAGCCGCTTGCCAGCCACTCAAACACATGCACGCACACACGCACACTCGCACACTCGCACACAAAGTCAAAGACCTGTCAGCTTTCATTCTCTGTCATCCCTCCGTTTCGTTGAGGCATTGAGCTCTCACTCGTGCACAATGGCAAGGGAGGTAAACGGATTTGACACATAACTGTTGATACACCTGCACAGCCCAAGAAGCACATCAAGAATAGATTAGCACAGCCGCGCATGAATTTTGCAAACACGCGCAGGAAATTATAAAAGTGCACATAGCCATAGGAAGAAACACTCAGACAGACACACACTCCACTGTCGAAAAGGGATATAGGCAGACAGCTGGGAATGTCACGCATGCACACTTGACAGGGTCATCCAATAAAGGGGAGGACACAGCGAGGGTGAATACCTTGATAAGCCGCGGTATGCTTTGCGTAAACACTTGACCCCCTAATGGCAAAAGGGCATTTTGAATATGCTGGTCAAAAGAAAAAAGCAGTGGTTAGTGCAGTAGTGAGGAAGAGGGAGTGGCCAGCCAGCTGCTCGTCAACATCATGGCAAAGCTGTCACACAGCTGTGCTCCAAGAAAGTGTGTGTGCGTGTCCAGTGTGACAAAATGAAGACGTTTTTTTTTCCCAGACAAGGTCTTTCAGCACATTCCAACACTGCTGCCCTGCATGTCCAGCCACATCTGCCCACTTCCTTCAATATATTATTTTCTGAATCCTGTTTTCTTTCCTCTGTCTGTCTTCACTTCTCTGACTCTGCATTTGTGGGTTACTTACTGTGCCAACTTATATGTCTCACATGTTTCCCCCCCCCATCTGGGTCTCTGTCTGTACACAAACATCTTCTTCTACCAATTTATTTCTCACTCCATATACCTCTACTCCTGTTCTCACCCAGCTCTGACCCAGTCCAGATGGCCTCAAGATGCTCCTGCAATTCATTTGCATTTGTTTACATCTCAATGTATGACCACGGCCAAGAAAACATTGGCGGAAATGTTAAACCACAAATTGTATGGCAAACACTGGATTGTTGACGATTGTCTTGTGTGATGTCCTCCCAGGACCAACAAACAGAGAACAGTTTTATGCAGACAATCCTCAAAAGTTGCCAGAGTAACAGTCAGTCATACAGTAGACACTTTATTCAGTTACAGATTGTTCTGGATGGCTTGAAACAGGTATGTGATTAGGAAACTTACAAACTAGCACAACAGAGGCTGGTTCCTTGGACAGATTTCTCGGTTGCCTCAACATTTAATGGGGGAATTTAGAACATACAGTATTGATGTATTGTTTTTTTTTTCAGAAATGTAATGGCTAGTCTTAGCCACCGCAATCATAATACTAGATCATACATATTCGTGGTCAGTTATGCAAATACCAAGGCACTAGGACAAGCAGGTCTGGATTTCTGGATTTTTAGAACCGTTCTCTTTTCATTCCTCAGACATATAAGATAATGTCTTCCTCTGCTTTACATCACCATCTCGTTAAGTTTACTCCTTGGAAAATGGAAGATCTTGACTGGTGACTTCATGGGGCACTAAAGGTTGCACGTAAAAATTAAACTATTGCAGATTTTTTGCACAATCCCTTCCCTACATCTCCCTCCATCAAATAAAAACGGCCTGCTCCTGGCTGATATCCCATTGCTTTCCACGTCCAACAATCCCTCCTCATCGTGTGTCCTCCCCGGCATTCACGTTCCAATAGGAAATAGTCCAAACTAAGGTGTCAAGATGTTCTCCATTTTTTCATCATGGCTTTGGCCAAGTTTTGAAGAGCAGGAGTGTATTCTGCACGTTGGCCAGAAGGGAAAGCATCATTATCGTCCTTTTGTTGAAGTAAGCTTTTCCATTGCTCGTGTTTGGACTCTTAAGAAGCAACTAAATACAATTGTAGCTATAGGTCTTGACTGGCTGATTTGGTTACTATTGGCTCTCCTTTTCCCCTCATCATCATCATCCTCCCTGTCCACTGTCTGCTGTGTGCCAGTCTCTCCGCTCCCTTCTTTTTCAGGGGGAAGAATTCTCCCTCCTGTAATCAATCCCAGCTGCGGCAGATTGCACGGCCAATTAAAGAAGAGCTGGCTTGGCTCGCCCCAAACGAGGTGACCACATGTTGCAGTGCGACCTCCCCTCAGCTCTGCCTGCCTTCATCCACCCCCCCCCCCCCAACCCCTCCCGGGACCTCACCTCTGAAGGGGGGTTCAGGGGTCACCGTGCTTGTGGGTTTTTTTCTTCCGCAACGGAGGCAGGAGGAAAACATGGAGGGCTGCAGACAAACAGGACAATTAGCTCTGACTAAGCGACTCCTCCACCCGAGGTCACCCAGGCTATAGGTCCCATGCCCACACACTACAGTATAGAGGGCAGCTGTCAATGAGGTGATTTACCCCTTCCTATGTGCTACATAACATCTCCTCTTCATGTTGTTCGTTCTGTGCTATAGGTTTGGTTGCGGTGAAGGTTGAAACCACAGGGGAAACCACAGAGCTTGATTGTCTGGATTGCTTTGGACGTTGAGTGAAAGACATTTCGGCCGCTGCGAATGGATTACGGTGTTATTGTCTCAAAGGGGTTTTGGCTGGGGTCAGAATGTTAGCATGGCTTGGGGACAGGGTTGAGAAATGGGAGGTCAGACCATTGGCAAGCAAGGGCGTTCTGCAAGGCTAGTTAAATGAGGTTATAAATTCATAAAAGCATTGCACGAGGAGAGGAGGGGGCGTCACAGTACAAGGTAGAAAACAATAGCAGGGGCAACAGATGGGGCCATTTATCGCCATTGTCCTTTCATGTGACTCTGATATGTGTGTACCCATGTGTGCGACTGAGAGAGTACCAATGCTGGTGCAGCATACATGTCCACAAATGGTGTTTGTTTTCCCTTCCTAAGCCCTGTTGGCGTCCCCCCCCCCCCACATGTCAGCAGAATGAAATTGAAGCAGTGTACTTTCTTCCTATAATGTACAGCATAAACAGGAAATCTAATCACAGCACCACAGAAATGCAAACCCAGATATTGTAAACACACATAAGCTTACCATACTGAATGCATACAGCACGGGCATATATATGTGGGAAGAGGGAAAGTGCCCAGTATACATTTGCCTCCCGAAGACACTAAAGCATTCCTGCTCACTGAGGTCTGCACAGCATCATGCCGGCTAGTAGAAACAGATGGGCTCAATGTAACCATATTCTATAGAATACATGCATGGTTCTCTTAGTATGGTAAACTACCACCACTTCACTTGTGACCCTGATGACCTTGCGAATACTGTTTAAGTATACAGAGTGTACAGCATGAACACATGAGGTAAAGGGATCTTCCTTTTGGTTAAACAAGGAATGTAAAACTCAATCTGAAAACTACATAGACTGAGTGCAAACCTCATTATTCAATGCAAGCTCACTTTACTGATTTTGGAAGCATTCCGCAGATTTTTGTTTTTCTTGTCTGTTGGCATGAGGTAAGACTTAGCAGCATGCCAAATGATTTAACGCCGGACGCTTTGTAAAGCCGTGCATCGAAATGCAGAACAGAACAAGCGCTGCTATCAAATGTTTGAAAGGCAGAGGCATGTTTAAACAGCAGCTGATGCTAATGTTGTATACGGCACGTCACCTGCTATGAATGATGCCTGTCTGGCCTGCACTCAAACCGATATGACAAGACGGCCTCTTTTATATAAAATGTCTGGAACAAATTCTGAGGGGTAAAAAGAGAGATAAAGGGAGGGGGACCGGTAGCGGAGTAACAGACGGACGGAACCACCCAAAAGAAAACAGACAGTGTTGCTTTCCCCATTAGCGTTTCAGACTTTGATATGAACCAGAAAGGCAATAGTGGTGGGTAGTATATCAAACCCAGACCCTCCCCTCACCCCGCCCCAACTCATTTATGCAGTCATCTGTGTAATAGCAAGATCAATGTGAAATCAAGCAGCTGTCTCCATTATGACTGTCCTTCTGTTAAATCTCGAGCGAAAAAAATGAGAGTGGTTCATCGGACTCTCCCGGGGAACTGTTCAAGCTGTATTAGGCCAAACCCGGTCGACAGGCCTAAATTCTTTCAGTATGCTTTTTAAATTGGAAAATGTCTTCCCTTTTTCTAGATCTCCGCACAAATGTCAGCACCCCTGGCTGCTCCTCCTTCTCGCTGATTTTTTTACCCTCCTCAGTTCTTTTCCTTTCTTCTGAACCCGCTTTCAATTCCCTCGCACCGTTGACAGACACTCTCATCTGTGCGACCTTGCTTTCTTCCTGTGTTTCCAGGTTTGGGAGGAGAGAGGGGTGAGAGGGGGGGTAGGAGGAGGGGTGAGAGGTGAAAGGTTGGCCTTGTGCTGGGTGCTGTCTCGGGGCTCTGTCAACACAACCTCTGCCCAGTAATACCATTTCCCCTGGATCGTACTTAAGTGGGAGTATAGTCAAGACAGTCAATTAGCTGCAGTGTTGTGGGGGCTGACACACCACAGCACCGTGAGCACATCACATCATGCCATACATACTGGATCTATGGTGTGCGTCACCAGGGAATTTCAATGGACATGTTTCTTCACGACCATTTGTCGCACACATAATGCTTACTGATGCATTTTATCGGTGCTCGTAAAATGTCGCAATGATTAGACGATAAATGAATACATTAAAGGAACATTACCTGAGTTTGAAAGACCAGACTTGTGATATGACATATGGGGAAGTGTATTTCAAATATTGAATGCATTGCGCAGTAAAAAAAATCAATCAGCCTTTTTGAATATTTTGATGGGTGGCACATGCATTTTATGAGTATTGAAATACTGTTGTCACATACACAAACAAGAGATTGGAAATAGTCAGCATAGTTGTGTAGTTATGGACTGGGACATGATGTTTTAACACATTAAGTCAATTATTAGAACATATTAAGAATGAATGTCTCAGCAGGATTTGGAATGCATGTATTTATCTTCAATAGACTTGACAGGTGTAACATGACTACTGTTACTGTAACAGTAGTCGGGTCTCCCTTCCAAAAAAAGAATCCGACTTCTTAATGAGTCCACACTTAGGAAGTGGATCACATCACTCCATTTCCGATCTCTTTACACTGTTTTCCTGTTAGTCAAATACATTATTTCAAAACACTGCTTTTGGTTTATAAAACCGAATGGTTTAGGCATACAGAGCACTCAGATCGTCTGGAACATGTCTACGGTCATTCCCCCAGAGTCAAGACTCAACATGGAGAAGCAGCTTTCAGTTTTTATGCACCACATATCTGGAACAAACTCCCAGAAAACTTGAGGTCTGCTGCAACTCTCAGCTCTCTTGAATCAACGCTGAAGACTGTACTGTATATGTTCTGCCTTCTGACCTGTATCTCCTTTTTTATCGTCTTTTCAATGTAATCTATTAAAAAAAAAATCACAATGTCTGCCTGTTTTCGCCTTTTGTTTTTTTATTATCCGTTAAATGCAATGTTGATATTTTCTTATGTCTTATTTTGTATGTATTTGTATGCCCCTGTAAAGCACTTTATATTGTCTTGTTTCTGAATTGTGCTGTAAATGAAATTGTCTTGCTATTCCTCTTACAGGAACAACACAATCATGAGCCCGGTGTCCAATCCACATGAAACATCCACAACATTAGGCTCAGAATCACCCAGTAATAATAACCCAAGCAGATGTCCTGGAACCCCTGTCTACAAGCTATCTCACAAGGTTTTAAATAAATATCCCCTCACCTCAAGTTTGACCTTTTACCTCTAACCTGAGGCCATTCATTGAGGGGGCGATCTAAAACTATTTTTTTTTTGGCTTCCTGCGTTTTCTCAATCAGACATCTAAAAGCCCAAAGGTAGGGTCAGGCCTTAACACATCCGTACCATGCTCTCTGACCCCAGTTTCTCAATTAAATGCATTTTATGATCTGTTCAATACACTGTGATCAATGTCACTTAAATGTTTTCGTAAATAAGCCTTCCTCTAGGGGTTAATGGTCACAGTGATTATGAGCATGCCATGAGTGACCCGCCCCCCCCCCCCCCCTCTAGAAATGCCCTATATTTCTCTTCTGACCCCACCCATCCAAATATCCCGCAAGGTGCTGGGAGCCGTCTGTCATCTTGATTGATTGTCGCTAAATACAGCGGGGCCCGATCAGCGGTCAGTTTCCGTGGTAACTCACAGCGGGCCATGTGTCTGTGTGTGTGTGTGTGTGTTTTGTGCATGTGTCTGTGGTCTTTCATAAGACTGGTGGTTCTCATAAACACAAGTCTCACCCGGCAACCCTTCTCCCTCCGTATAGAATATACCACGTAAACCCAAATATTGGTTTGTCATCTGTTGCCAGTGTGCGCATGGGTGTGAGTTTGTGCGTGGGTGGCTGTGTGTGTGTGTGTGTGTGTGTGAGTGAGTGTTCCTTGTGTGTCAGAGTGTGAGAGAGAGAGAGAGCAAAAGACGAGGTCTTAGCAATAAGCGAGAGAAGGGGAGAATGTTTTCCTTTCCACTGCTTGGAGAATGGAAAAATCTAGAGTGTAATGACTCTATCCGTGAAATGGGAGTTAAACCATAATAATCATTAAGGGGCGAACCCCCCCCCCCCCCCCCCCACTCACACACACACTCACATTAACACACAGAAATACACACATACATACACATGAACAGAGACACGACATATCACCAGCTGCCCCGTCATGTCCCCTAACCCCCCTGTGAAAACAGTTCTGGGACATGTCATGCACTCAAACATTTAGACAGATGCAAGAACACAAATGCAAACATACATTTAAAAAAATCCTTAGGTCGTCACATGTTTTCCACAAGTCAATCTGCACAGGGCCGTTCAGAAATAACTACATGTTCTTTGCTCATTTTAGGACATAAAGGGCCAAATCCATAAAAGGATTGCGCTGCTTTTATGGCAGCTAAACCTGTACAAATGAGAGAAAAATATAGCGTGTAATTCACAAAGCACGCTCATAGTCACGCCACGCACGCTGTACTGCCAAGCAGACAGTGTCCTGAGTGCGCCTGTTGCTAATACCGTCTAATTCACAAAGACCAGCAGCAATTGCCACAGGCTGTCATAGTGGTGCTATTTAACGCTGTTGGGACCTGTGTATTAAATAGGCGCTATTTCTCTCTCCCTCTTCTAAGTTTGTGAGCTTTGGATGATATTGAATCGAAATGGAGTTATATTGTAGGGAAAATATGCAGTCGGAAGGGGGAATCAACTGGGTTGTGAGCGTATATCGTTTTTTGAAACGAAACATTTCTGATGGAGCTGGGTTATCCAATAAGGACTGTTATCGACATCAAATCCAAGCCAATTGTCTTAATGATGCGACCGCGGCACCATGTGTAAAATCGCACTATGCTGGGAAAAGTTCAAATTCTTTTGTGAACAGGATGCTAAAACGTAATGCGGGTGATGTTTCTACCCAAATTACGGTGCTATTTGCCCGCACAATCCATTCTTTGTGGATCTGGCCCAAATTCTCGCCGAACAAGCACGCATTAAATTATGGCTGCATGTTTAGACAGCGAAGTGGTCCTTGTTGTCTGATCCTCCTTTTCAAGAGATGAGCACTTATGACCGCTGAGCCACCAGCCGCACAGCAAGCAGGGGGAAGCATAGAGCCATCCCCTGTCAGAACCTACTGCAGTATTATCAGGTCTTTGTGCTGTGCCTTTTCTTGGACCATTTCTGTTGGTACCTGATGTCTGTTTTAGTCCTCCCTTCTCTTTATCTGTTTCCATGTAAGCTATTCGGTCTCCAGAGTGAATCCACATTGGTTTGATGGCTAGATATGTCTCTACGTCTGACTTTATTTTCCCTCCGTCTCTTTTTAGTCTCTTGTTTCATCGCAGCTGTCCACTTCTCACCCCCTCTCATTCTCTCTGGACCCCCACCGTACGTGTCTCTCTGTCATTCTAACCTCTCCACTCTTGTGTCTGTCTGTGCCTGTCACTCTTTCTACTCCTCTCTACTTTTTTTTTTTTCGCTTTCATCATGGGCTCTGCTTTTCTGCCGAGTGAGTGTTGATAGCTCCCATATTTTCTCCCATCCCCTTCCCCTTCCTCTGCTCCCTCTCTTGTCCTCCCTGCCCCTGTGTCCTCCAGTCCCCCTTGTCTGGTCCAAATCAGGCAACACATCAGATAGTAAAAAAAAAATGAGTCTGTTTTCCCAAGGACACAACGCACTGCATTCAATTTATTTTCCTTTTTTTTCTTTTTTTTACCACAGTGCTATCATCATCGTGCTGTCATTATCTAGGGCCATTTTCAGGTCACTCAGGGATGACAGACTTTACTCATACTACCCCACTGAATAAAAATTAAATCTCCATAGCACTTTTCACTGCTCTAAATTGCTTCTAAGAACGTGCATCTAGGTCCATTAAAAGGGATAATTTGATATCATTTTTCTTGCAGAGAGTTAGATGACAAGATTGAAGCCACTCTCGGGCTTACATGCTAAATATGAAGCAATAGCCAAGAGAGGGTTATAGTTTAGCTTAGCATAAGGACTGCAAATAAATGCCAAAAATGATAATCTATTGAGATTGATAAAGAGTTTTACTAATAGTCTGTTGTATTAAAACACTGTCTGTTGTACTTATGATTAAGTCACCATGTAAACTTAATGTTGCATCTTTCCGCTTGATGGGCTCTAGCAAAGAAAACACCCAGACAAACATTAGACACATAATAATACAATATCCAAAGCAAACAAGAGCAGATAAAGTCATACAAACAGTAAATTGGCATGTAAAACGATAAGAATTGCTTTCATAGCCAAACTGACCATAAAACAGCTTAATTTAATCTTCATTCCCTATTGAATTATGTCATATTGATCTTGTTTTCCACTTTTTATGTATACAGAGCTGGCTGCCATGTTGAATATCAGGCATCTCGTGTAAACACTGTATCCAAACTGCATCCAAGAGTACCAAATACAACTGGAAACATAATCCATAGAGGAGTCGTTTTGTATTTGTGAAGCGATGTGTCGTCTACCCTTCTCCTCTTCCAATAAACATGGCCGTGAACATCCAGCAAGCGTCATCAACGGAGAATTGCAATGCAGAAATCCATCATCATTCTCGGGGCTTGGTGGTTCACGTTCGCCTGGACGTATGTGCTCTTGTTTTCTAGGCTCCCAGGAGCTCTGTCAACAAGGCAACCGAGCCGGAGAGAACATTCATACATACATACATACAGTACATACATTCCCAGTGTGCCCATGTCTGTCTGTCTGCCTGCTGCAGCCATAGCTTGAGTTACACGTCTCACTCCTACATGCAGTCCAGCCAGGAAAAACACATGACAACTTTCTTAGTTTGGATGCCAGGACCGAATATCTTTTTCCCTCTTCCATTCTATCTCAATTTGGATCAAGATGGATCCATCAAACGTCAGCCCGGTTGTTTGAGCCAATTGTTGCATGCCCGGGCCATGATCTGATGGCTTCCATATGAGTGGGTATCCTCTTATGTTATAAGGAGAACTGCAATCAGGATCAGTGTGTGAACGGTGGCTGGCATCCTGCCATAAAGCACACTGACTGGAGAAAGACGCTTGCAGGCACTGGCAAATGCACCGTGAGACACAAGAAACACACACACACACACACACACACACACACACACACACACACACACACACACACACACAGAGGCAAAAGGTGAATACAAGCATCCCTCAACTTTTTTAGATTTGACTGAACCAAGACAATGGTTTCACACACACACACACACACACACACACACACACACACACACACACACACACACACACTGTGCTGCCATTCCTCATCTGGAATCATTGGTGCACCGTCAATGGCGCTTTCAGCCCTCAGGACAGGGATAGTTTGAGAGACAGCACATTTACGGTGAGGTAAAATGGGCCCCGTCATTCCCAATCCCAGCTCAAATCTATCAGCTCTGCCACTCCGGTCACCAAAAGAAACCGAAGAGAAGGAAGGATGGAGACCAACTTGGCAGGCAGCCCCCCACCCCAAAATCATTTGGAAAACGTCACAGAGACCAAAACCCTCTCCAGAAATAGAACCCCCGAACAGTGTTACATTGAAGAACGTAAGCCATAAGTAGAGGGCTATTGAGAGCATAATGAAAAAAGCTACACTGTGGGAATGGAAAAGTCCAAATCCTGAATGGTTATTAAATTGCTGCAGTTGTGAAATGACTAAACAGCAGCACCATACAAAACGGCCTGCAGGAAAAGGTCAAACGTGTATTATAAAGTAACCAACGTCAAAACTATTCTGCATTCTGTTCAGCAGCAACCTCACAGGAACAAGCTGGGGACTGTTTTCAGTTTCAGATTAGTAACAACATACTGATCAAAAGCTATGGAGAATCCTTTGCAGACATTTGCAGCAGACCCTAATCCGATGATGACCATTTTAAAGGATAACGTATGTTATAATTCAGATTAAAAGGCAGCCTTACCTCATCTAAAAACTATGTAATAAAAAACAAACAATGTTTTAAAAAGTCAAATTGAAGTCAGTCCATCGGCATGATTGTATCTATATCTTATTTCAAAGTACTAAACAGGGGGCTAATGCAAAACTATATGATTTGTCTCCCTTATTGTTAGTAAATAATTCATATTTTAAGTTTATATCATAAGTACATACTTTTTATACATTATATTTAACACTTTAACTGAACAATACAATGCACTTAATACAAAACAATGAATGTGCAGCAGAAGGCAAGGAATAATAATATATATATATATAATGTATAAATACACAAACATATTTTATATTGTATACATACACAGTCATTCAATGAAGCCTTCTGCTTGAGTGACGCTACAATTGCGAGGAATACTCGGTAGCATCAAAGTTAAAAGTCAAAGAAGGCATTTTTTAATGTAGTTATCAGATTAGATTCACTCAGTTTATTACACTTGTCTAGGGAGGGTTTTTGTTAGCACTGTATTTAAGAGCTGTCTGGTTAAGTTGACCTGAGGTTCTCACATGGAGATCTGCTGTGTCTCCCTTACACTTCACTAAATCTGGGCCATAATCACACTCTAATTCACACACTCATAAATCCTCTCCCCCAGGCTCTGATGTCAGCCTTATCCACATACACACACTCTCACACACACACATACACATACACACCCACACACACACACACACACACACACACACACACACACACACACACACACACACACACACACACACACATAATGTTCATCCTAAACTACAGCGGGAGGATATTTTTAACAATTCATTTCAATGCCTTGCCAGTGCCAAAGTTTGGGGGCCCTTTGAAGTCTTGAGTGGGAGCGCAAGAGAGAGCTTAGTTTAATTTTTACTTTTGTCAAAGGCTGCCAAGGTCCACGAGGACCTCAAAAGCAGACAGCTATAAAATGAAGCTCTGCTAAAAAAAATACCATGTAATGAAAAAGGCAGTTTCGTGAGAAGACAAACAAACGAGCATGTTCAAGTGCTTTCAACATGTGAAGTAAGAAGAGAATGTTCAGGGGCGGGATAGCGTTTCAAAACATTCATCAACTCTGCAGCAGGACGTATGGTCCTCTGTTTATGGTGCATGCGAGGGTACAAAATAGCGCGGTACAGTTTGTGAGAAATCAAGAACAGATCCCTTTGCAAAGAGAAAACATAGGCACGAGCTGACAGCACATTTCAACTCAGGGTATATAGTATAATATTCTGGCATGTCTTGCTTTGAAACAATATCCAATCACCCCTTTGCCTTTTTACTCTAGTCTTTGAGAAATGCAAGGTCAAGAGAGTAACATGTGATATATAGGAAGCGGGTGAGACAGATGTTTACCCAGATGAACACTGAACACAGGTAGGAAGTAGACAGGGGGATGTGAAACAGAGGCACCCAGAGGGATAATAGCCTTCTTACACTGAGAGAATGTGCTTGTGTCAAGGCTACATTTTCAGAACATTCAGATTTATAACGGTACTATCAGCACCCTAAATTCACGAAAATCCAGAATTTAGTCACTATTTTCTGGTTAGAATAGAATGTAATTGTAAAATTCAATTGACATTTGCTGAACCCCTGCTTTGAATGTCCATTTGTCCTTTTCAGCACATGCCATCTTTTGGATAGCCTTTCCGAAACCAAAAACATACAAGCAAAAGAGTGTGGGATGGAGTACACCTAAGAAACAAAAATGAGCATGTCCGGGCCAATACCTACAGTGATGTCTAAGCATTTCCTTCAAAGCTAAATAGAATGCTATTTACTATGTAAGTTACATTAATGTGTGGCTCCCAGTTATGTAAAAAAAGTATGCATTTGTATTGTATTTCTTTATTTTTTTTAAATCCTGAGACCTGTTAGCATCAGCCACATTTTAGCATTATGTCATGTAGCAATCCGGGTTGGCAGGCATAGCAACAGTAACGTAGCCTTAGGGGACTTACTGAACAGTCAATTCAGCCACACATGTTAGACTTAAAGCCACTACGAGTAAGATGGCACGTTGGCGTCCCCTTTGGACAAAAGCGGTAGTATTTTTACGACGCCCGCTGTCGCAAAGCTGTTTTCTAGCGCGTGTCAGGCGCGAGTGTGAACTGAGAAGGGAGCAATATAGTGCATGTCCGTGTGTTGAAAGTGTGAGGACTCTTTTCGGCTCCGTGAGAGTGGTTTTGACACTGCATCAACTAATGCCAGTCACTGCCACACACACCTGATTGCAATGAGTTGATGCAGCAGTGTCACCTGACTACTCTCTCTCACGGAGCTGAAAGACGTGTCCTCACCATAGATAGTAAGGTCCTCACAGAAAGCGAATGAACGAGAGATGGCAGTTAGTATGGATCACGATGAGGTAATGTGTTTGTGTTGTTGATGTAAATAATGACTATTTCAGATAACGGTTATCTGATGATGGTGAAGCAAAGCAAACTTTGTGTTAGTACCAACCGCTCATTCATTTAGGAGTAAACACTGCAGTCTAGTTTCGCTCTCGTGAAATTGTATACACGTTGCTTGGCCACGCCCTCATCCCGTCCGTAGCCTATATCACGCTCCCTTTTAGCTTTTCTTAATTTTTAATTTTTTTCTTTGATGGTTCAGCCCCGTTATCAGTCATTATGACGACAAATAACTGTCTCAAACAAGGCTCCCGCTCCCCTTCCCTCACCTGGAGGGATAGGCTTCTCAAATCACGTTGCTGCACCACACTGAAATCTGCGACCAATATGTATATGTGACCATAGAGCCTGCACGAGCGAACCGAAAATCGGACTGGGTGTGCGACCAGACCAAAAGCAGTAATAAAAACTATTTAAAAATGTCTTTCTTTGCACTGATGGTCTTGTTTGCTGTTAAAGGTAATTTATGATTATCAGAGGAAACATGAGGCTGTTTAAAAGACATTTAAATGTTACTCGTAGCCGCTTTAAAGCATTGGTGGGTAACTGGATCATAAAACATACACAGCATCAAAGTAGATGAAACACAGTAACTGCAAACATCACCGAAAATGTGCTGCATACGCAAGAACATCCATCACGGCCGTGTGATTAAAGTGTTAGCGAATGCAGGAGAGGGAATGCGCATCATCTGTGAGTGATGCAGAAGAGAAGAGAGAGTGAAACCTATAAGAAAAGAGAGAGGCCCCCTTCTCCTTCTCCTTCTCCTCCACCCATCTTTTTCCGGCACATTAATTGAGTTTGGATGGATTGGAGATCGATGGCGGGGAAGGCCCCTCTGCGATAGCTCAGCGGTAAGAGGGATTAAAATTTGAAATCAATTAGTTGTGTGTCTGCAAACCCTTACCTCTGCGAGAAGGGGGAAAATCAATTAAGGAAATTAAAAAAAAAGTTGAAGCATGCGACAAGAAAGTCATTTTCAAACGAGCCTCTTTGGCTTTCATCTTGGGGCGAGCACGGTAGCACTAGACTGGGGATCAGATGGGGGCCTTTATCTTCAGAAGAGGTTGGGCCCCCGTGGAGACATTCCCGCGGAGGTATCTGACCTTTGAACTCTTCATGGCCTCTGAAGTGAGCGACTTCCCAGGCAAGCACACCTGGCTGGTCGTGCTGGACACACACACACACACACACACACACACACACACACACACACACACACACACACACACACACACACACACACAAATAAACACATACACACACTCAGAGATAAAATGAAGTCACAGTTTACGGTTCAGGACTCTGTATTAGGAAAGCAAAAAAATTGGAATATCAAGAGTTTAAAAAAAAATTCTATAGTGTGTTACTTTTTCATATAAATGAATGTCGGTAACATCCAAATGAGTTGAAAGGAAGTTGATTTAGCCCATCAGCTCCACAAAACTCTCTGTAAATGTTGCTATACTGAGAAAAACAAACTTTGTCTCGCCCCCTGACACTGGTGCAGGAGCTCAACAAGAGCCAAAGAAATGATTCAGTTGTTGATTCTTCTGCTACGTAATAAAAACCTGGACGTACAGCAGAAGGAATAAAATCGACGCCCCATCACCAAAGGCTTAACTCATGTAGACACACCGGCAGTGTTTTTTTTTTAAATTCCTCTTGGGGGCAAAGTAATTTACGCAATACAGCTTTAATGTACAGCAAGCAAAGCCCTGCCATTCTCCACCTTTGCCATTGAGGCAAATACAGCTCTGTTTCATAACACATTTCACAAAATCTAGAGCTTTTATACATCAAGCTATCAACTCTCAAACCATACATTTAAACAATCACCTGAGAAGCCTCCCCACAAAGTATAGAAATTGATATGCTTTCTATCTCACACAACCCCCCATATAAGTGTGTGTCTGTTGTCAGAAAACACCCTCCCAGCTCCTAATCGCTGGGGAGAGAGAGAGAGGCAGACGTGCGGCGATAAAGGTCCAGATAGATGCTGGGTGTACAGAGATAGAGAGAGAGAGAGAGAGAGAGAGAGAGAGAGAGAGAGAGAGAGAGAGGTTGGAGGCAAGGACACAGAGAGTTTCTTTGAAGATGACAAGTCTGTTCTGCCCGGCAACATACCACACAGTGCAGCCGGTGCAATCATCTTCCTCTCTGCAGGGGGTCAGAGGTCAGCCGCTTGACAAGGCAGCAACAGGAGTAAATTGTACTGGGTTGAGGTGAGACACATATTGACACATGTACACACACCCAGATACACAGAGATGTACTGTATCTATTTGTAATGTATTATTATTAAAAGTCATTATTCTGACATGAGATGATATATTATGTCTGATATCAATTCATGTTTTTTTTTCTTTGCTCTTGAGTGTATTTTCATGCCATTGTCCTGTAAGACTTAAAATAGAACTATCGACACAGGCAAAACAGATTGATAAGCGTAAGTACATCTCTCCAAATCATATAGGCTGGCAAGCTTCTTAAACCTTAGTCCTGTTTTGTTTTCTATTTTTACACGGTAAATACAATAGCATATGAAGTGTAGTTATGGAGGACTTAGAGTTGTTTAAAGGCATGTTTGGCGGAGCTGTGCTGAGTAATTAAATTAACAAATAACGTGGCCCATCACCTTTGCTATTCAGTAATTAGTAAAGTAGTGTAATTACTATTTCAAGTGTGTAATTATTGATACGTTTCATTTGAAAAGTGGCCTACAGTGCTGTCTACACACTCGGGGACTGCAATGTCTGTGATTACGCTACACGGCACACAGAGTTGATGAAGAAACTGCATTTGACAGGGAGAAATGGTTTTCTTTACGGTCAATTAGTGATCACTCCCACTCGGTGTCTGTCAACATTATACAGGATTGGTGGATACCAATAAGTCCTGCACTGCTTTGAGATGATCAAACTCTCATTTCTTTCGTTTACTTGTACAGTATACATGCTCATTATATTATCATGCTTTGATCATGATGACCATGCACTCACAATGTGTTTTTAATGGGATATGAGCCCCAACTAATCACTTCAAGAACTACCCACTAAACTTAAAGAAGAACACACACACACACATATGAAAAACACACTCAGTGGATAAAGGGAGCTCTTATGGCAGCGAGAGTGAAAGAGAGGAAAGAAAAAGCTCCTCCACTCGTCCGTCTCCCCCCCCCCCCACAAAAGAACCAAACAGGCTTTGATATGGGGGACGAGAAGTTTCCTCTGAGAGTTTGAGAGTAATCTATTCCATATACATATGAAGACACACACAGCCATTTCTCTGCCCCTTTCCCAAAAAATGGACAGAGGGGCGAACAAAATGCGTGATGGAATGAAAAGAGGGGCAGGGGGTAGGGAGGTAAGAGGACACGATGGGTAGAAAAGGAGCTGGGAAAGGGGAGACGGCTGGGCTTTGTGTGTGTGTGTGTGTGTGTGTGTGTGTGTGTGTGTGTGTGTGTGTGTGTGTGTGTGTGTGTGTGTGTGTGTGTGTGTGTGTGTGTGTGCGTGTGTGTGTGTGGAGGGGGAGGGGTTGGGGGGATACTGAGTGGAGAGTGGTGAAGAAAAAATCATCTTACCCCAAAGTATCTGCACCTGAGAGCAATTTGTCCCCAATTTTGGGAGCTTAATCACACCATTGAAGTGTGTGCACACAAATGCAGACACACACACACACACACACACACACGCACACACACACACACGCACACAAACACACACACATGCACACACACACACACACACACACACACACACACACACACACACACACACACACACACACACACACACACACAGCAGCAACGTTTGCAACTGGTCTGGAGGGAGTTAGACACGCGGATGATGTCTTCTGGGAAAGCTGCAGGGGTCTTTGAAGAGATACCCAGCTCTCCGCCACTCTGCATGCTAGAGTGGGGGCCCTCTCATTTCGAGCACAGCAACATGTGTGTGCGCTCGTGTTTTTGTGTGTGTGTGTGTGTGTGTGTGTGTGTGACCCAGGATCCTCCATCTTCTGACATAGAGTTTCTCTCTCTCTCTCTCTCTCTCTCTCTCTCTCTCTCTCTCTCTCTCTCTCTCTCTCTTAATACTCCACAGGCTCTCCTTTCATGGTCTGGGCACTAAGTATTTTCACCCCTCTCCTCCTTTTCCGTCATTCTGGTGAAGTAGCTTGGGCGGAGTTCCTCTTGTGGGTAAGGGGCGGTATATGGAAAAGAAAGAAAGAAAGGAAGAAAGAAAGAAAAAGTAATTGCACTTGCCCAACTTCTCCCCAACTCTTTATTATCTGTGTCTCGGAAACAAGGCATTAGCTTTGTGGAGCGCGGCCAGCCAGCGCTGGTCCTTTTATGACTGCTGGGTTCTAATAAAAAACTGCACCCCAAGATGAGATGAGATGATGGAATGAACATTGTAGATTGAGAGGGAGGAGTAGGCACTGTGAGGGTGATGGGGGGATGGAGGGTGGGAGGGAGGGAGTGAGTTTTTTTTATTTTTTTGCGGTGGGGGAGAGTTTGCTTAAAGCGCTGAGCTGTTATTGCAACGGGCGGCCCAGGAATGCAACCGCTCACTGCTCCGACCAGAGAGCGAGAGGGAAAAGAAAACGAGGGAGAGAGAGAGAGAGAGAGAGAGAGATCGGTAAACCATGAGTGTGACCGGGCGAACCACATTATGTCATCGGGCCTTTTATGATCTGCTAATAACCAAATCGTATTGAAGAAAAAACACTCTGGTTTCAATTTAGAAGTCCATGAGCGCTGTTTGACTTTTTTTTTAAAGATACAATGTCCATATCTGGGAAATACTAACCCTCTATCTAATTTTCAAAACATGTGGACAGAGACAGGCCAACTCAAGACAAAATTGATGACAAACGTCCTGATTCGGCAATACATGATATATGAACAAATGCTACATTGCTTACATTTCCTATAACTCTGCTCAAACATGTTTTAAATGTTACCAGTTGTTTGCATGACATTGCTTTGAAAATACATGCCAGGGATTGTAACCGTATCCCCTGGTATTGGCAACTTTTAAGCAAACATGTCAAGACCAGAAAATGCATAACGCTGGCATAGCTGTTAAAACGGGCCCATAAAATACTCGTCTGACTTCACATGAACGAGCTGTGACCTTACAATGATATGGTTCAATTTTGACCTTTTTTTTTGTCACAAATCAGTTATTCACGTTACCACGCCGTAACAATGAAGATCATGAGGTCATGCCCTCTGCATTTTTGGGTTGAATAGGGGGGTATTAGCAGCATTTTGAGGGGTTAATATTGTACAATAAAAAAACATGCATGTCAGACATTGTAGGCTGATTCCAGATATCATTTGATATTTGGTGTAGGTTTTAGGCCAGCAGAAAATGACTGAATAAAAGGGCAGGATATTTTCTAAATTGATACCTTACTTTTTTCTTTTTTTCCTTTAACAAAAACAAACTGTGCCTGTATATAAAGGAAACAGCTGTTTGTGAACCTGATGTTGGAACATGTAACATTAGGTCTGTAAAATACAGTCATTGTCATTAACTTATTGATTTCTAAATACCTTTTTCGTTTGATCGACAATCCCTTCATCATCATCATCATCATCATCATCATCATCATCAACCGCTTATCCGAAATCGGGTCGCGGGGGCAGCAGCTTGAGCAGGGAACCCCAAACTTCTCTTTCCCGGGCCACATCAACCAGCTCTGACTGGGGGATCCCGAGGCGTTCCCAGGCCAGTGTGGAGATATAATCTCTCCACCTAGTCCTGGGTCTTCCCCGAGGCCTCCTTCCAGCTGGACGCTCCTGGAACACCTCCCTAGGGAGGCGCCCTGGGGGCATCCTTACCAGATGCCCGAACCACCTCAACTGGCTCCTTTCAACGCAAAGGAGTAGCGGCTCTGCCCCGAGTTCCTCACGAATGACTGAGCTTCTCACCCTATCTCTAAGGGAGACGCCAGCCACTCTCCTGAGAAAGCCCATTTCGGCCGCTTGTACCCGCGATCTCGTTCTTTCGGTCATTACCCAGCCTTCATGACCATAGGTGAGGGTAGGAACAAAGATCGCCCGGTAGATCGAAAGCTTTGCCTTACGACTCAGCTCTCTTTTCGTCACAACAGTGCGGTAAAGCGAGTGCAAAACCGCCCCTGCTGCTCCGATTCTACGGCCAATCTCACGCTCCATTGTTCCCTCACTCGCAAACAAGACCCCGAGGTACTTGAACTCCTTCACTTGGGGTAAGGACTCATTCCCTACCTGTAGTAGACAATCCATCGGTTTCCTGCTGAGCACCATGGCCTCAGATTTAGAGGTACTGATCCTCATCCCAACCGCTTCACACTCGGCTGCAAACCGATCCAATGAGAGCTGAAGGTCACAGGCCGATGATGCCATCAGAACCACATCATCCGCAAACAGCAGAGATGAGATCTTCAGCCCACCAAACTGCAACCCCTCCCCACCACGACTACGCCTTGATATCCTGTCCATGAATATCACAAACAGGATTGGTGATAAAGCGCAGCCCTGGCGGAGGCCAACCCCCACCGGAAACGGGTCTGACTTACTACCGAGAACCCGTACACAGCTCTCGCTTTGAGTGTACAGAGATTGGATGGCCCTCAGAAGAGACACCCTCACCCCATACTCCCGCAGCACCCCCCACAGTATCTCCCGGGGAACCCGGTCATAAGCCTTCTCCAGATCTACAAAACACATGTAGACTGGATGAGCAAACTCCCAAGCTCCCTCTAGGATCCTTGCGAGAGTGAAGAGCTGGTCCGTTGTTCCACGGCCAGGACGGAATCCGCATTGTTCCTCTTCAATCTGAGGTTCGACTATCGGCCGAACCCTCCTTTCCAGCACCTTGGAGTAGACTTTGCCGGGAAGGCTGAGAAGTGTGATACCCCGGTAGTTGGAACACACTCTCTGGTCCCCCTTTTTGAAAATAGGAACCACCACCCCGGTCTGCCACTCCTTCGGCACTGTACCCGACTTCCACGCAATGTTGAAGAGGCGTGTCATCCAAGACAGCCCCTCCACACCCATTGCTTTCAGCATTTCTGGACGGATCTCATCAACCCCCGGGGCTTTGCCACTGTGGAGTTGTTTGACTACCTCAGTGACTTCCACCAGGGAAATTGACGATGATCCCCCATCAGCCTCCAGCTCTGCCTCCAACATAGAGGGCGTGTTAGTCGGATTCAGGAGTTCCTCAAAGTGCTCTTTCCACCGACCGACTACCTCCTCAGTTGAGGTCAACAGCGTCCCATCCTTACCGTACACAGCTTGGATGGTTCCCCGCTTCCCCCTCCTGAGGTGCCGGACGGTCTTCCAGAAACACTTTGGTGCCGACCGAAAGTCCTTCTCCATGGTTTCTCCGAACTTCTCCCACACCCGCTGCTTTGCCTCGGTCACGGCAGAAGCTGCAGCCCTTCGGGCCTGTCGGTACCTTGCAACTGCCTCAGGAGTCCCCCGAGATAACATATCCCGGAAGCACTCCTTCTTCAGTCGGACGGCTTCCCTGACCACCGAGGTCCACCACGGCGTTCGAGGGTTACCGCCCCTTGAGGCACCTAAGACCTTGAGACCACAGCTGTCTGCCACGGCTTCAGCAATGGAAGTTTTGAACATCGACCACTCGGGTTCAATGCCCCCAACCTCCACAGGGATGCTAGAAAAGCTCTGCAGGAGGTGCGAATTAAAGATCTCTTGAACAGGGGCCTCCGCCAGACGTTCCCAGTTCACCCGCACTACCCGTTTGGGCTTACCAGGTCTGTCCAGAGTCTTCCCCCACCCTTTGACCCAACTCACAACCAGATGGTGATCAGTTGACAGCTCCGCCCCTCTCTTCACCCGAGTGTCCGAAACATGCGGCCTCAGATCAGATGATACGATCACGAAATCGATCATCGACCTTCGGCCTAGGGTGCTCTGGTACCATGTACACTTATGAGCATCCTTATGTTCGAACATGGTGTTCGTTATAGACAAACCATGACCAGCACAGAAGTCTAACAACAAACGACCACTCGGGTTCAGATCGGGGAGGCCGTTCCTCCCAATCACGCCTTTCCAGGTGTCTCCATCATTGCCCACGTGCGCGTTAAAGTCTCCCAGCAGAACTATGGAGTCCCCTACCGGAGCCCCATGCAGGACTCCGTTCAGGGTCTCCAAGAAGGCCGAATACTCCGAACTGCTGTTCGGTGCGTACGCACAAACAACAGTCAGAGTCTTCCCCCCCACAACCCGGAGGCGTAGGGAGGCGACCCTCTCGTCCACCGGGGTAAACTCTAACGTAGTAGCGCCCAGCCGGGGGCTCGTGAGTATCCCCACACCGGCCCGGCGCCTCACACCTTGGGCAACTCCAGAGAAGAATAGAGTCCAACCCCTGTCCAGAAGTACGGTTCCAGAGCCAAGACTGTGCGTGGAGGTAAGCCCCACCAGGTCTAATTGGTAGCGCTCCACCTCCCGCACCAGTTCCAGCTCCTTCCCCCACAGCGAGGTGACGTTCCACGTCCCCAAAGCCAGCCTCTGCCGCCCGGGTCTGGTCCGTTGTGGTCCCCGCCCTTCACTGCCACCCTTTAGGCAGCGCACCCGACCCCAGCGGTTCCTCCGACGAGTGGTGGGCCCATCGGTCATAGAGGGGGTTGGTGCCACGTAGCTTCTTCGGGCTGTGCCCGGCCGGGCCCCGTGGCAGACCCGGCCACCAGACGCTCGCAGGCGGGCCCCCTTTCTGGGCCTGGCTCCAGACGGGGGCCCCGGGCTTCCTCCGGGCAGGGTCTCTCCTCCTCTTTGGTGATTTTCCATAGGGTCTTTTTGAACCATTCTTAGTCGGGCCCCTCACCTGAGACCACTTTGCCTTGGGAGACCCTACCAGGAGCACTAGGCTCCGGACAACACAGCTCCCAGGTTCACAGGGGCACACAAACCTCTCCACCACGGTAAGGTGATGGTTCCCGGAGAGGGAACAACAATCCCTTCAAATACTGAAAATCCCAGAGAATACTTGGACTCATCAACTCAGTGTTTCTGAAACCCTGGCTAATTCTGATGTTACTGTTCTTTGACATGTTACTACCTTGCAATGCGCTGATGGCCGCATATTTTGAAACAGGAAAAGGTTCAGTCCCCAAAGGCATTCTCTAACTTGGTTTTATGAGGTTCTACTCATGTGTCTGTTTGTCTGGGAGTACAAGTATGGTGATGAAGTGACCCATTCACAGCTTATTTCAGATAAGCACCGCATTCTGTTGCTTTAAATCAATAAAACTTCAAATGGATCTTAGTATTAGAAGGTGGTTCTTTATGTTTACTAACCCATTAAAGTGAACTTAACTATAAGTCTTGCGATAAGAAAGTTATATTCCAAAGACATAAAGCATCACGGATCATATATATTCAATAATGTGACAATATAAATGTTGTATAACTCTGTGTATAGAACAGATAGACCCTTGGAAACCACAGACAGGGCAGACAGTGGTCACTGCGCATAAACCAGTTAATGTTTGATGGTGTTTGGCTGCCTCGAGGAGCCTGCAGAGCAAAGATACTGTGCTACAATCCCTACCCCCAGCCACCCCACTAGGCATGCCAGTGTTGATCATTTGATTAGGTACTTTTAATTAGTGGCTAACACAACCAGAAAACATCCGAAGACAAATCACTCGAAGCAGCTCGAAAAAAAGAAAAAACAAGGGCGGAAGGGAGGGAACTCGGGGCGGCGCTAACCCATCCATCACACCCTGTCTGGAAAGGTCTCTAATTAGCCCGGGCCAATCAACAGAGGCAATCCATCAGCGCTCACCAAAGGCCTTGACCAATCGCAGAGCGTCATCCATCACCGTCTGAGCCAATGGCAGGGGCCGGATGATGGAGAGAGAAGGAAGCGAAAGGGGCAGGCTGCCAGTGATGCAGAGGGGGAGGGGGGGGGACTTTTTAGAGGACGAGAGGGTTGGAATGGGCCGTGACAGCTTTATTCATCCGACGCTTAAACAGCCTCGAAGGAGATGCAGAGAAATGTCAACGTGGTGAGTACGATTGCCAGAGATATCGATCCCCCTTTCCCTTCCCCGAAAAGAAAAGAGAGAACACTCGTCCTCCTACTCCCACTCCAGTGACTCCACACTCCAAGAGGTCTGCTCCCTCAATACACTGTATGGAGACAGGTGAGAGGGAGACGCAATTTGTGAGAAAATCTGTCTACATTTTGTGATAGATTATTACATAATGTGGTAGTCGTACCAAAATGTTGGGTTGCACTGTTTTGTAACAAAAATGTACCCGTAACATTGTTAAAAACCTTTATTTTAAGCATTTTAGAATGAATCAAAATTAATAAAACATTTTTTACTATTTGTCCAGTACATAAGTATTAGCTTCCAATGGTCAATAAGCATTATTTTGTATAAATGTGTATGTAATACGGTAACAAGTTCATTTAAAAAAATCCAGCAGACTATTACATGATGCAGGTGTAATAGAGGGAAGGAGAGAGGATGCTCTGCCCCCTCATTCATTCATCTACCTCACTCGTATACTGGCTCTGTTTTTATTTTGCTGGCGGTGCATCTGCTTTACAGCAATACAGATAATGCTTACCCAAGGCCCTTCTCAAGCGTTGGCACGTCAGAACAACTGTGGCGCGGAGACGGAAATAAAAAAACAATCAGCACGGGTGGAAAAAAATGGGCACTGATTAAAAAAACTGTACGGAATAAGCGCCGTAAAACACTTGTGGCGTGGTAGACTTGTCTGCAAAGTTTAATGAAGCCAAAAACCATTAGGATTATATTTTCTTAATGGTAATTGCTTGCTTGTATCGCTTTTTAAGTGTTTCTTTCCGTTCATTAAAAAATGCCAGACAGGCTTAGATGGACCAAGCGGCAAGGAGGGAATGACAGCTCGAGACGCACACACACACACACACACACACACACACACACACACACACACACACACACACACACACACACACACACACACACTGCCCACAGTTTCAGTGGGTGGGGCTGCACAGTTTTAGTGTATATAATACACCCTGGTTACATTAGCACTTAACAAACACACATCACTCTAGTTGTATGGCACCTTGTTTTTGAGAAACAGTTTAAGTCATACTCCAGTCATACACTCAATACACATACACTGATTAAGTGTGCACTGTTGCTATGTACATTGAACACAACAAGATGTTGGTCATATGTGTAATAAAACTCACTCCTAATGATGTTTTTTCTCTCTCTCTTTCTCTGTCATTTTAAAGGTTAAAGGCACCCTATGGAGTTTTTGGACCACTAGTTGTGCTGTGGAGCAATGTTTTTATGAGAAGGTCCTTGCTGTGCTTGAAGTTCGATGCACACGTGCAATTTTCCTGTGCAATAAAGGATTATAACAGCTACTTCAGTGCACTCACTTTCAATTAAAATTGTATCAGATTATTTTATTATATAAAAGGCTAAAATGCTGAGTTGTTTACAGTCAAAGATGTGTCGCTGCCTTCTCCTTCTCTTGTATTTTCCTGGGGTCCTTTCTCTGCCATGTATCTGAATGTGTGTGTGTGTGTGTGTGTGTGTGTGTATCATCCTCGTCATCTTGTTCTGTGTTTGGGTCAACCTTTGAATGCACTTATTGCCACCTGTCCAGTGTGCTCCCTATTGTAGATCACATGGTGCCATGTTCTGAGTACTCCACAATTACTTTGTTGTTGCAAAAAAAAACAATCCGACATAACTGATCGAAACAACACCATAAACAAATAGACCGCAGTTGAGTCATAAAATCACACACATGGTCACTACCTTGTGCCATATTTTCAGCAACTTTTCCCTCCTCTCTCTCTCTCTTCCCCCCTTTCTCTCTTCTCTCTCTCTCTCTCTCTCTCTCTCTCTCTCTCTCTCTTTCTATTCTCTCTGTCACACCCACACACATGCTCCAGACGTAGTGCTGTGGGTGAACCTGGGCGGTGTTTCCTGATGTCATTAAGTGTGGCTTTCTCCAGGGCCTGCGCTGCCACATTTCACTCCACTACATCTGCTGCTCCGGCCAAGTCCAGTAATCACTACTTACTAGCCACCCGGAGCCCCAAGCCTGCCAAAAAAAAAAAAAAAGTTCCAGGACCTGCTGCATATGTGGGGCCAACTCGCTCAGCCCATGTCAGTCAAGTCCACTCTAATACCAACAGTCCCAAATACATCACATACATTGAGAACATTAGTTAGTTTAAATGAATTGGCAGCATCGGTGAACAGTTTTTTATTTTTTTCGCCCAGCCCTCGCAAAGTTCCAGCCAAAACGTTGAGTGAATTTAGGGCGGACATTTTGAAAATAAATTGTCCCCTCGGTTAAAATGGTGCACACACAGCTCAAAAAGCCACAAATCCCAATAACAGCCTGCTGAGTTTCCTCCTGGGCCTACTGCTTTATTCATTTTGTTCTCCTCGCTGCTGTTATTGGAGCTGACCCCCTCACCTGGACCGTTGCACATGGCGGCTGGTCCGAAAAAAGCAAATTCCCCCATCAGCCAAACAGGATGTGACCACACAGACAGGAGACATATATAACGTTTATAGGAGTCCAAACGGGGGAAAAAATTGAAAAAAAACGAAAGAAGAAAAGGCAGGCCGTGCAAATTCAAACACGTCTTAATACTCAACTGGAGAGCTGTTTGTTTTCATAGTGCTAATTGCAGCTCAATCTGCAGGAAATGTATGTACAGGCAAAAGTGTCACATGTTCTCCAGAAATAGTGTGCTTGTGGTTATCAGCATCTGGCAGGAACAAAGGAGGACATGTGTAATTATACTGTATGTGTAGTGTACATATATGGAGTGGTGTGTGTGTGAGTGTGTGTGTGTGTGTGTGTGTGCGTGTGTGTGTGTCTTCAAGTAATACTACATTAAAAAAAACTACAGTAAAAAAAAGTAGATGTGTAAAAATGTGTTGTGCTAAGCTAAGTAGCTTTTGGCTGGAGCGTCATATCACTTGGTCAGAAAGCTCAGCATCAAAGCAGGTTAAATGTTGAAATAGTCCTTTTTAAGGGTTACTCTCTTGTTGAGTGCTCCTTTAAAATCCATTAGATGATGTCAAAAATGTTTCAGTGTTAATTTAAAAAGGTTTTTATTCGGTACTGAAAAGTTGACATGTTGGAGATACAAACTTTTCTCCCAGATAAGTCTGGAGAGACGGAGAAAAAAAGCTGTGGGGTATTAATTGCATATACCTGGAACAGGGAATTGCTCTAGCTGTCCACACAAAAACATCAACACACTGTCTACTTCTTGGCGGACACAACACAAATCAGAGCTGACTGCACTTGGATCCGTAAGAGGGGACAAAGAGAAAAGGAGAACCAACCATCAATTCAGGTTTACTGCCTTTGGAGTGAGCGAGGGATCGAAATACAAGATACTGGCCCTGGGTTCGTCACGTCACCGTCAAAAGTTTATACACTGACTGTACAAGTCCTATTAAAGACAGAAGAAAAAAAAGAGAGACAAAGAAAAGGGAAAAGAGAGAAGGGGAGTTATTTAATTTCATCTGCACTAAAAGGCAGTGTTGGCAGCGGTCAGTGATTTGCCTCGTTAGCTCCCTGTACCTCTCCCACGCCAGCCAGCGCATATTTCGCTCGTGAGTCATGTGGAAGATGGGGAGTTTTGCCCTCCTGTTTCTTTTCCTCGTTGTCCTCCTTTGTTTCCCTTTTTTGTTCCACCACTCACTTATCTGCTCACTCCTAACACTGCCGGTCCAAGCTTCAAACGTTTCATTTGAAGTACCGATAAAGATCTCAGAACTGCCGTATGACTTTTTTTTTTATTATGATTATTATAAGGAATGAGTGGGATGTTAAAGTGTGTTTATGTTCATGTCTCTCTATGTGTGTGTGTGTGTGTGTGTGTGTGTGTGTGTGTGTGTGTGTGTGTGTGTGTGTGTGTGTGTGTGAGTGAGAGAGAGAGAGAAGCACTTCAATGGGTTATTGTAGCAGCTCCAGGAAGTGTAAAGGGATAAGCGACATTAAATGGCCAACAGGGTCAACTATCAGATTTCCTTAAGACATTCAATTAGAGAGAAACAAGCCAGGGACACACACACACACACACACACACACAGACTCTTGCATGGCCAACTCACTGATATACTGTGTTTATTACACTTGTATCTGATAAAAAAGCAAGCAAAACCAGATGCACTCACTCACCACACATGGACAAAACACCTAGACACCCCACATGCACAACACATGTACAACTGTATGCCAGCTCAGCCACACACACATGCACACACACGCACACACACACACATACATACACACACACACACACACACTCAACACACACACACACACACACACACACACACACACACACACACACACACACACACACACACACACACACACACACACAGACACACACACTTCTCACTTCATCACTCTGCGGGCTTGTTAAAAGGCAGTTTGCAGCGTGCAGTAAAGCAGGCCTGCGAGTAAGGTATAACAAATTGGCAGAGCTGGTTTTCCTTGGCCATTGTTAGTGGGAGTGGGTGTTTTCACCGCCGCCGCAGAGTCACCCGGTCGGAGGCCCCGGGGCCTGGGCTGGAGTGTGAACGTGATGGAAACAGTATTCATGCCTGTGCCCTCTCTCTCTCTCTTTCTCTCTCTCTCTCTCTCTGTCTCTCTCTCTCTCTCTTTCTCCTTCTCTCTGTATATATTTATTTGTCCCCCTTGCTTGCGTATCATGCCTAACTTTTTACTCATCACTTCTCTCCCTGCCTCTCTAACTATCCATCCGTCTGTGTTTGTCTCTTGTTTTCTGTCTGGGCCTAAGGGCCACCAGACACATTATTAATCTATTACGCTCCCCTTCTCCTTTCTCTTCTCATTTGCTCTGTCATCTTGCCTCCTGTGCATTGTTGTTGTTGTTGTTGCTGTTTTAACTCTGACTCACACCGTCATATTAAATTCCAAAGTTTAGAACAGAGTTTTAATTCACTTTATTAAGAAGGAGGGATGAGAAGGAGACATAGAGCTAAGAGATTCACATGTCAGTGGTTTACCGCAGGCTGTATAACTGCTGCCAAATGTCTTTGATAGAAGAAGCTATAGCTATACTCTTAAGCATGTTGTATTGTTCAATTTAAACTGGATTAACTTGATTTGTGAGTCAATGTTTGTGGGCAGAACAACAAGCTGCAATAACATTATATATAAAGTTGATGTATGCAGTTAGCACATAGTCTTATTTTACATCCAGCAATCACAGAGCAAAAAGCTAAAAGACGCTAAAATGTTCTGTAGAGCTGAGGTGAACTGAGGATTTGGATGATAAATCTCTGTGTTGCGTGTCACTTCATTATACATCATTATTATACATAAGGATTTCACCCATTGTTAATACAAAGCTATTGACAAGGAAAGCTTTAACTGATCATTCTTGTTGCTCACAGCTTGAACACATTTTTGTTAAGGAAGGTCAGCGTGTTCCCATATCTCTGCAACTGACTTGGGGAGGACAATGATCTCACTGACAGGAATAGATCACATTAAAAAATACCCACATTCTAATAAACCTGTGATTCTTAAAGACAGCTTACCAAGTCAGTGAACTGCTTATCGTGCTGCCACATTTTTAGGTTAAGTTGTTAGTGATTTAAAAATGTGCTGATGTACATCATATCTGTTTTTGGTGCCTTTGTTCCTTACTTTTTAATGTTAGTATTTGTTTTGGTCAGTGTTGGAAACGTATAAAGCACATACAATTGCTAGAATAATGCTTGGATTGTAGATAATGCTTTGTGAACCTTTTCCAAACATACACTGATGTAGCTACTTAAAAGCCAACTTCAAAAAATCCCAGTTGCAGACCCATGAAATGTGCTTGGAGGCAAAAAGCGCAAACTGAAGTACAAGCATTTAAAGATGATCCATATGGTGCAGCTATTTCAGTCCGGCCTGCGGCGAAGAGAGGGAAACTTTCCCTTTTTTTAACCAGAGCTTTTAAAAAAAACACGCCAAGGGCACAAAATATTTATTGCATTGTTTAATC